>QLTV01004224.1:1472709-1487426 GCA_003457575.1 Thermophis baileyi
TAGGGTGTTTCTTCTTCCCTGTTCTTCATCCTTTCTCTCTCTCTCACTCTCTCTCTCTCTCTCCCTTCCTTCTTTCTGTCTTTCTCTCTCTTTCTTTCTCTCTTTCTCTCGGCGGCGGGAGAAGGAAGAAAGTGCTCCGGGGCTGGTGGGGGCCTTGGCGGGGCCGGAAGACAGTGGCGCTGCCTGGAGAGCTGTCGCGGCTGCGGGCATTGGTGGTCCAGGTGCCCGGCCCCCTCCCCGGCCCACACCGGCGTGCTTGGGAGCCCCATGGTGTTTCCCCAGGTTAGAGGCTAGCAGCCTCATTGGAAGGTAACACCCCCCCTCACAAGCCTCACAGGTGAGCGCAGCCCTACAGAGGAACCCACCGGGCCTCTCCGGTTCTTTGCTCAGCAGCCTCCCAGGCTCCGACCTGCTCTTTTTCAATGCCCGCTGCATCCCGGAGAGAAAATGTCCGAGGCAAAAGTGGCTTTGGCGAGTCCGATGCAAGTCCGGCCTGCAGAACGGAGCCTCTCGAGCACTAGGACCTGGCCACGGTGCCTCAGGGCGAAGTGCCATTGCCACTGCCGCCAACGCTGCTGCTTCCTCTGAGCCCTCCACGTGCGCGTGGGCAGGTGGGCGGCTCGAATTACGTCGTCGAGTCCAGACCCTTTCGCCGCATCCAAGGAAGGGGAAGCAAGCTTCATTTTCAGGACAGTCCTGCAGGCCGGACACGCATCGGACTTCCCAAAGCCGCTTTTGCCTTGGACGTTTTCTCTCCGGGACGCAGCGGGTGAGAGAAAAAGAGCAGGGCGGAGCCCGGGAGGCTGTCAAGCAAAGAGCCAGAGAGGCCCGGTGGGTTCCTCTGTGGGGCTGTGCCCACCTGCGAGGCTTGTGGGGGGGGGTTTACCTTCCTGCGAGGCTGCTAGCCCCTAACCTGGGGAAACACCACGGGGCTCCCAAGCATGCTGGCAGGGGCCGGGGAGGGGGGAGGGTGCCTGGACCACCAAGGCCCATAGTCTTCCTCGCCAGGTGCTGCACCGGCAGCTCCGCCCTACCCAGCTCCACCCGCTGCCCCTTCCCATGAACTTCCTGGGAGACGGCTGGAGCGAGGGGTGGGCGGGAGCGTGCGTGGGCCTGGCCAGGGCTTGTCTTACCTTCCTGGTGAGGCTCGGAGACGACCCGGCACCCCCCCGCCATCTCGCCGTCTCAGCGAAGCGTACCCAGTGGGGGTGGGAGGGGCGGGCAGCGGACCTGCACTGCACTTCTCGCGCCGGAATGCTCGGAATGCCGGAGCAATTTTTTTTGTATTTTATTCTTTTTTTTAACCTACAGCTGTCCAAATCATAGCCTGGGCCAAGGGAAGCACCGGCCAGTCTCCAGCTTGCCCGGTCCTGCCCCTGAGAGGCTGGCAGCATCTGCTGTGGCTGTGGCTTCTCCTCTGGTTCCGAGGAGGGTTTGAGAGTGCATGTGCAGCCCCAGGACATCCACTTGCCATCCCGGAGCAACGCCATTGCCGCCGCTGCCCCTCTCAGCCCCAGAGCAGAAGCAGCTGCGTCTCCACCAAGGGCCCCCCGCCACCCACTGGCCAGGCCAGGCTGGACACCGACCTCGGAAGGCAAGCGGGCGTGGGGGACTGCCGGGAAGGCTGCTAGCTCCCTTCCCCGCGGCTGGCCAGCCCTGACATGCTTGCCTGCCTTCCACACGGCCTTCTGCTTGCCTGCCTTCGCAAGTTTGCCATGGGGACACCGGAAAGGCTGCGTGGAAGGCAGGCAAGCATGTCGGGGCTGCGGGCCGTGGGTGATGGAGTAAGGAAGGCAGGCTGGGATGGTGGGGGGGGGCAGGGGCAGCTTGGTAGGCTGCGACTTCGCAGGCTTACCTGGCAGGCAGATCAGGGGCGCAGTGCTTCAGGCAGGCAAGCTGCAGAGCAGAGACTGGGCGGGGCAGGGCTGTGCGAGTGGCGACTGGGGGACCGGTTCGGGGGTGTGGCCAGCCAGCCATCGCTACTGGTTTGGCGAACCAGGCCACATGTCTGCTAACGGTTCTCCCGGACCGGTCTGAACCGGTAGCATTTCACCCCTGCCCCAGAGATAATTGCATGACCTTTGAAATGTCCCATCAAAGCGAGGTAGAGTCACACACCTCTGTAAGGTAAAGTAGTTTCATGAAGTGGATGATGGATTATTTACCGCATAGTTTCCAAAAGGAGAATCTTTTAGCAAAAAGAATAAGTGTGTGTGATGAATGAGTGGCTAACTATACACGGTGCTTCGGTGAAACAAATAGATTTAAGTGGCCTCTCTAGCAATAGCAATAGCATTTAGACTTATATACTGTTTCACAATGCTTTACAGCCTCCTCTATGTGGTTTACAGAGTCAGCCTATTGCCCCCAACAATGTGGGTCCTCATTTTACTTGGAAGGATAGAAGGCCATGTCAAAGATGAGCCTGGGAGAATAGAACTGCTAGCAGTCGGCAGAATTAGCCATGCAATACTACATACTGCAGCTCTACCTTGTATGTAAGCCTTAGTCCTGGTTCTCCAATTGGCTTTCCAATTTGGTCGCTTTATGGTGGACTTTCTCCTGGTTACAGAAGGAAAAGATCTATAGAAAAGAGGACATAGATTATAAAAAGGGATGGTGACTGTGCTGGAGCTAGATCAGGAAATAGTAGATTAAATATTTTCTGCCTGGAAACAAAGGAAAGGCAATGGGCTGAAGATACATTGGATTGAAGATGACAGAGACTTGGAGGATTAGGATACAATTTGTGATGAAGGATGGAAGAATTTTAATCAGAAACTTAAATTGCACAGCTAGCTAAGGAGCTTCCTACTATCTTGTGTATTAGCTATCTTGAGCCTCATCCTGATCCATTTTGGTTTTGAAATTTTGAGTATTATGGCAGTTCACTCTCTTGTTTGTTCATGGAAATTCCTTCCAAATCTAAATAAACTTAATGGTAATTAAATTCTATTTATCATGCACTAGAAGCTATCATCTAGTACAGAGGTCTCCAACCTTGGCAACTTTATGACTTGTGGACTTCAACTCCCAGAATTCCTCAGCCAGTGCTGGCTGAGGAATTCTGGGAGTTGAAGTCCACAAGTCATAAAGTTGCCAAGGTTGGAGACCCCTGATCTAGTATATCTGGGATCAAAATTGCAATCTTCTAAACTTGTATTTATTTTTATTCTCTTTATAGCCAGTTCTGGTCATTTTCAGCAGCTGCGTGAACCTCTGTACTTTTCTCAGAAACATAAAATATTATCTTGAACAGGAAAGTAAACCCATATTTTTATAAAATAATTCACAGGTAGTCCTCAACTTATAACAGTTCGTTTAGTGACCATTCAAAGTTACAACAGCATTGAAAAAATGACTTATGACCATTTTTCACATGACCGTAGTACCCTTAGGTCATGTGATCAAAATTCGGACACTTAACGACTGGTTCTTATTTATGATAGTTGCAGTGTCCGGGGCATGTGATCACCTTTTGCAACCTTCTGACAAGCAAAGTCAATGGGGAAACCAGATTCACTTAACAACTGTATTACTAATTTAACAACTGCAGTGACTGATTTAACAACTGGGGCAAGAAAGATCGTAAACTGGGGCAAAATTCACTTAAATGTCTGATTTAACAGAGAAAGTTTGGGCTTAACTGCGCTTGTAAAACAAGGACTATCTGTATTGTTGCTACATGACACCAGAGACATTCTATAGTATTTATAAAGGCACTTCGAATCTATTCTGGAACTGTGAAAAGCATAAAGGGACATTTTATCATGCTTGGTGGACATGCAAAAATAACTTTAAAAAATGGATTCAAAGGCTTATATCGATACAGAGGATTTAAAGATAAATATTCAGTTGAAAGCAGAAATTTTCCTTTTAGGGCTGATATATAAATAAGCCATGGAAGATTACTTCAGTATATGATGACAGTAGTGTGTGAGATTATTATATGCAAAGAAATGGGAAGATTTGACACTGCCCATTATGGAGGAATGGCTGGTGAAATTGACAGATCTTCATGGATAAACTAACTTCTTTGATTAGAGAAAAGACATTATCTACATTTATTAATAATTGGAAACCTCTTATGGACTTTTTGTGTGAAAAACACTTGTGATTTATGGCTTTGATGATTAGACAGGATAGATTATAGAAAGAAGATTAATACGATGTAACTATAGAGAGAGTGGTTAAAATATAATTATAACTGTGGCGAAGAATATTGGAAAACACTTCTTTATATCTTTTTTCTTTCTTTTTTGGTTTACTTTAGTTTACTTTTAAATTTTTTGCTTTCTCTTTATTTCTTTTTCCCTTTTCTTCCTTACTTTATATTAGTTTGTATTAGTTTTATCCTTCTTTTTAAAAGTTTTAATTAAAATTATATATGAACAGGAAAGTAATGCCATCAGTTACTTGTGCATAGAATTGTTAATCTGCTTTAAAAAAAAAAACAAATGAGGAAAATTAAGACCCTCCGTCACACAACTTTCTCTCTCTCCTTCTTTCCATTTTCTTTAAATTATTGCAGGCTCACGTATCAGCCTAATCATTTTCTCATTGAAAAAACAGCATTCATCAGTTGAATATATATTGCACTAATGATCCAATATGACAAGAATGAAGGCTTTTACTAAAAATTGAGTTGTTCTTTTTCCAGAAGGGGAAGTTCATTATCATGAAGCTACAGGAAGCACCTTCTCAGTTGTTATGATGATTGGTCTCATAATCATAAACCAAGAATTAAAAAAAAACTAAAAAGAAATATTTCCAAAAAATTTCTGAGTACTAGGCATAAGCTCAGGCAGAACTTGGCACAATTAGATTTTGGAAAATATGTACCCCCCCCCAAAAAAAAGAAATTATATAATCATTTAAAAATTTGCAGAATTCACAACCTGGAAAAAAATCATTATCACCAAGGCGCAGTCCCTTCCCTCTATCATGCTTTTAGTTTACTACCATTCATACAATTGATTTTTCCTTATTCACAGATATTTATTTATTCATAATATTGAATACTGCCCACTGAAATGATTCTGAGTAATACACATAATCATTTGCACATATTGTACCTATGTAACATATTCTTTTCCTGCCAGCCATGAAAAAGAGATTCAATGAAAACACAAGCAAACTATACTTTTCAAACAAACAAATAACGATGATGGTGTTCGTCCATCATGTTCAAAGAGGACCTTGACATCTAACAGGTTGTGGGCTGTCCACGATGTGTCCGCAGGTGGCTGGTAAGGCCTATACAGGCACAAAATGTTCTGCCACATGCTGGGCAGACATGTGTGGGCACCATTGTTGCAGCATTTGCAGCTCTGGCTTTGCGGAGTGCTCGCTTCTATTGTGCTGTGGTTGTTCTTCTGTCCTCAGATGTCTGGCAGCCTTGGTGGATCAGCGTGCGCTATGTTGATTGATCTTGTGCCAGGGTTTCCCAGGAGGTGGTGTCGATATCCAGGGACTTGAAGGAGGCTTTCAACGTGTCTTTGTATCGCTTTCTAAATACACTAAAAATTGCTTCCTAAATACACTAAAATAGAAGGATATACTGTATCTGTGGGTTCTCCATTGCTAAATAAAGCTACAAATTTCTCCATCACCATACTGATATTATGTAGGAAATTAGTTGTTTAACAAGGTCTTTTTCAAATATGTGCCGTGAACGTAGGTATAAATTCTAGCTCAAGATGTGTCAATATAATATCCTGCTAATATCTGCAATCTTAAAACCTCTTTGTGTGTGTGTGTGAGAGAGAGAGAGAGGGGGGGGAGTGAAAGAATTTCAGATAACAAAAAATCATTGCAGATAACCAATATCTTCATTATCAGATTCACATCTGAATTCAGATTCAGAGCTGGCAGCAGACTTTGCTTGATAACTAAATGGTGCAGCTAGGTAATTTTGAAGGAGAGATTGAATGGTCCTGCAGAGGTCCTATTAGACAGCAATGATTGTTAGTTCAATTGTGGAGTGCACACAGGTGTCATTTCTCTCTCCCATCTACTACCTTTTCATGTTTTATAATGGGTTCTACATTCTCGGGGAAACAATCAACAAAACCTATCAAACTCAAACGACTGTGACTAGGTCTGGGCAAATTGTCAAAAGATCCCTTTCTTCATTGAAAGCCTTAGTAAAGGACCCCTGTGAAGCCTAATCATGAATGGATGGTTCCTACCATTTTTTTTATAATGGCAGAGCAGGAATCCTTCAAAACCTGTCCCCCCTCCAAAAAAAAAGTCATGGGGTGGGAATGTTGTGATCTAATAATCAAGATATTAATAAAGGCAGCATTTCATTTTCTTTTGGTGCTGTGTTTTGTATTATATAGTTGTCCATGTTTTATATGTTTATATTCTTTAATCTTAATTGCAAAAAGAGTACATACAAATTGTTCAGAGTTGATTTCTATTGGAATGGTATATAAGCCTTGTATATACTGTACATATAGCCTAGTTGTGATTAAAGGGATAGAATGAAATTTGCTTCTTCTGTCCTGATCTTAGGCATATTAAAACTAGGACACGCTTATTGAAAAAGAAAACCTCAATATGTCTTTTAAAGAAAAGCTAATTAAATAGGAAGGTCTGTATTTTTAAAAATAGTACTGCATTTAAAGTCCATGCATTTCTGAAGAGGTATGAGAAATATTTGAAACTGATTTTTGCTTTCCATCCATGTTATAGTATGTCTTGAAACATACCCTGGGCAACCTATAGTGCAAAGAACTCCAGTTCCAATAACTAGTGATCTGCCATGGCATAAAACAGTAACACATGTTTACATTTTAATTGCATTAAATTCATGAAGCAAACACATTCATGTCCACTTTTTTTAGACATATGATTGGGATCTTATTCCTATTTTGAAAGATGTGCCCAGTACAAGGTGCTGACTTTAATCTTTAAAATTATATGTGGCTTAATGATTGATTCACTGATAGACTATCTGCAGCTACCTGGTTTGAATTTTTTTTTCTTTAGAAGAAATCCTTTTGAGAACACCAGCATTTTTTTCAGGATCATTTATTGTATTTCTTAGGAAATTGCCTTTTCATGTTTTGATTCCTAACTACAACATTTGTTTCCTCTATTAATTGGGTCTTTTTGCCAAATCCTTAGGAGCAATATTGAGCCATCCATCTTTAATATGAATAATTTTATTGGTGCTTTTAATTATTTTCAGGTATATTTTTAACTGCATTATTTTATTCATTTATTTAGAAATTTTATATGACCACTCAACTCACAGAATCTCTGGCAGCTTATAGAAATAAAACTCCAAACACAAAACTCAATAAACCTTCTCTCCCCGAGGTACTAGAAAAAATTATCAGACAAAAAGGAGAATAGAAATTGATTAAATATTAATAAAACTTTCTGAATTTCCTTATCCAGCCTAAAATATATTCAGTGCCCATTGAAATAGGACTGAAACAAGATTTTAAAAACCCAATTAAACTTTTGAAATTTGAACGTATTTTGAATTTTCAAAATATCTCAGTGCTAATTTCTAATAGTTTAAATTTAGAATCATAGAACCATAAATTTACAGAGCGGTGAACTTATTTAAGTAAGCTCCTACTTTGGGGAATAATTAAAGTCAAACTTATTTCTATACTTGTGATGGAATGAAATTGGGCTGCTGTCTGCTCTTTTCAAAAGTAATTGCAATCATGCAGACAATCTTTCTTTTCCACCCTCCCCCAGCCTTCCCTCAGGTATTCATCCACTCCCTCAGAACTGTACTCACACCTCAAGCCAGTGCTTAAGTTTCCTGGCTAGCTGAGCTACGTCCTGGTGTTTTCAAGCACATGCTGAAAGACTAAGTAGGGTCACCCTACCTAGTCTTTTAATATTATAAAAGCAAATGATAAAACAGTGTGGGAAGGGGTGTACATAGAGAAAAGGCGATAGAAAATGGAATACAGGTCTATGAGTTGAGCAGGTGCAGCTGGAAGGTGGGGTTAAATATGTCATCAGTTTGGCATCATTGTGCAGCTGTAAGAGATCCAAGTCCAGTCCTCCAAGAATTTCACCAACCCTTATCTATCACCAATTTAGCCTTGACCATTAGTTGACCAGATGCTTGCATATAGGTAACAATAATAAAGTCTTAAGGGCTTTGAACTCAGCAATTGTTCCTGGTTCTTTGCGCCTGACATCAGGCGATGAAGCAGGAGGTGACATCTGAAGTTTAACAGCTATTACAATAAGGCAAGATGACTATTACTCAATGGCCAAAAGCAATTAGAAGAGGAGCAACTGCACTGAAACAGCATTTCATCCCAACTAGTGCAAGAACATTAGGAAAAAGGCAAAGGTTCCATGTTACTATGAAGATTTTGACACTTTTGTTGAACTGAATATTAACTGGGATGCTAAATAGGGTTGGGTATTAAAGATATATTCATGCGGCAACATCACCTTGCAAAATCCTAGCAGGGTGGAGTTGACCCAGGGCAACAGCCTATTCTTGGGGAAGGTATGTGCTACAATAAAGCTAAGCTGTGGTATGTCCAGTCCTTGGAAAACAAAGAACCTTCACAATATTAATAATAACAAATGATCTGCCACTTTAAATATCTATGTTCTGTATTACAAAAAAAGCAATTTTTCATTTCATTTACTGGGGAGGTGAATAAAATATTCAGTCATTTTGAAACTGGTTTTTTTTCCAGACTGTAGTTGCTTCATTTTAGTTTTATATGGTAAGATTTTTTATGTTGCCAATCATAGGATAATTTATAGGTATACTGTATGCATGTATATTTTAGAAATCAAAGTATTTAATAAAGTTGTTTTAAATGGCATAAATCAACCAAACTGCTAAAAGCAACTATTAACTCAGGAGCTGAAAATAGGCACTTAACCAAAGCTGAATTTCAAGAATACCTAATATAGGGATTGGTATATCATAGTGTGGTACAAATACAATATTTACTTAATCATGTCAGCTTTATATCCAACCAACATCTTTAGTTTTTATTTAGAATTCCAGATTAATCGATTAGAATGAAGGGATAGACATAAAAGTTTCAAGCAACATTTGACTCAATCTGAATATAATTATATGATTTAATAATATATGAAGCTTGGACATAATTTGAACATAGACAGTAATTCCATTTATAGGTTGCTAAATAAGAGAGTAAATGCCTCTTCCCTCCAAAGCATGAGTAATGTTCCCGATTAGTGTGCAAGGTATACAAAAAATCAGGCCTCCTAGACAATGTCAGATCATTCATTATAAAAATTATATCAAATATTTAAATTGGTTGCCAGTTTCTTCTAAACACTTGCATGTTAGTTTGACACATGACCTTTGAACATTCCTAAATACAGTAATATTTTCTCTCACAAAAATGTATTAATAAAAGCCTATACGGTCTGATTTATGGTACATATGTAT
Organism: Thermophis baileyi; assembly: GCA_003457575.1. Classification (NCBI taxonomy): domain Eukaryota; kingdom Metazoa; phylum Chordata; class Lepidosauria; order Squamata; family Dipsadidae; genus Thermophis; species Thermophis baileyi. The sequence goes on from QLTV01004224.1 coordinate 1,482,134, forward strand.
ATATGTCTTATGTATGTGTGCATGTATACAGTATGTATTAAATAAAAATATATGATTCCTCCTGGTGGCATTTATATACACTAAGGTGGGATGTATGGCAATGGCATGTCATAGGAGATGATTGATGATGACTTCATGGATGCCTCTATGTATCATTGCTGTCAACTCGCGAAGTATTCCTGACCTGCTCCCGAGTTGCCATAGGCAGGGGGATGGGGAATCGAACATTGCAGCTGCATTGAGGAACTTGCACTTCAGTCAAAACAAAGCACATTCCAGCCGGCCACGTCAAGGTCATATCCATGCAGACCCACAGTGGCCGGAGGGAGGGACCTCTACAACCCGCGAAATTGCTTTGTTGGAGAATGTGACTGATGACACACCTTGGGAGGAGGGGGAAACAGGGTCAGAGCCGGGGCGCGTATTAAGTGAGGTCAGAGTTGGCTTCACTTGGTCCGTGCCGACATGAAGCTCTTAATAAATAACTGGATTTCTTTTGAAGCTTGGCTTGAGGCTCATGATTTTATTAGGGCATCGGTCAGAACCCTGACAATTTCCTTCTTTGGAGAAGGTTTTATTGATTTTCCAATATAGCCTACAGTTCTGATATTCCCTGATGGTTCTTCATCCAAGTGCTAGCCAGCTTAGCCTGATTCAGCTTAGCTTTCAAGGTCAGCCAAAACATGTCACCTGCTGAGACAATTGTGCTTGATGCATCCCAACAGTAAAAGCGTGGCCACATACCTCATCTTTCTCCCTTCCCTTGCCCTCTTCAATATTGCAGCCAGAGCAATAATATTCCAAGCAATTGTGCTCTTGCCAAGAGAACACTTTTCCATGCAAACCCGTTTTGCATAAATGTATCTACTCAAGCGACTCGGTGAAACAAAGCAATCTCGTTATGAAGAGTGATTTTGTTACTCTTGCCAAGGTTGCCTCTTCTTGCCAAGAACCGATAACAAAACAGACACCACCTGCCAATTAAACTTATTTCCCAGCATTTTTATCTTGCAAACATACTCACTGAGATCCAGCAATTTGAAGATGTTTTAATTGGGGGGGAAATAGTATCCCATGACAATGTCCCCTTCCATGCCCTTGGCTTGTTTGAATTGGAGATGTAGGACTGAGCACTGGAGTTTCAACATGGAAAATACAAGTTCTAGCACTGAGTTATTGGAACAAATGTAAACGGAAGGTTGCAACAGTTGTTAAGTACATTATATCAGTGGTCAAGTTCTGGTAAGGCCTATGTTAAAAAGTACCATCTAGCTTGAAAATTTGGATGAGTGGCAACGGATTCTTTCTCCAGTTTTTTTTAACCTCCTTATATTTTTTTGGCTGTTTAACCAGACATGAATATAATAGAAGATAAATGCTACAGTATGAATAACATAGATAATTGGGCAGGAAGTGGAATGGTGTAATAACCACTTCATGATGGCTGATTGAAAAAAAAAAACACTGGCCCACTCCACATGTAACATTTAGGTCATTCCAGAATTAAAATGACACCACTATGTTCTCACAGCTTTGGAGTTCTTTAAAAGCTGAAATAATCCATTCTGGCTCAGCTATGGCACTCAATAGACACATTGCCAATTTAGTTTTATAGTGTTAAAACTGGAGCTAATGTAGTTTCCTACAGATAAGAATTCTCACTGTTTCTGTCTCTGCTCAGTCAAGGTACCATCACTCTGTCAGGCTCTTGAGAAGACTCAGCACCTTTTCTACCCCTCCAGCTGAAATCAAGGGACCGAGCACTACACTAGCATTTCATTGGGCTTTTGAATGTGAATGGCCATTTTTTTCTTCTTTGCTGTGGATACAAATGCAATGGAGACACAACAAGACAAGGAAGCTTTTGCCCTACTTATCAGTTTGTGATAAGTGCTGAGCTTCTTGAGGACCTTAGTGGCCAGGGTGTCTGCAAAAGGAGGTCAAAACCCCCCTCCCCTTTACACACATGTACATGCATGAAACATGTTAGTAATGGGCAGGGCCTTGAGCACAGAACATCATGGTTTTTTTTGACTCCCCAGCAGTTGCTTCTGGTAGGAACCCTCCTGTACACAAAAATCTTTCAAAGAGTTTAAGAGTTTACTGTGTAAAGAAAGGAGGGAGTTGTCAATGAAACTGGAGTGAATTTATGAGGAAAAGCTTAAAAAATCTGAATAGCAAAGAATGGTGAAACAAGCAAACCTCTTTTTTTTTTAACCTCTACATCTCTTTGAAATATGAGATTATGGGCAGTTTGTTGATAGATACTGTGAGCAGAGGAAAACTGGGGTTTGATTATATAGGTCTCAGAAGGATAGCAGGCCCTAAAAAAGGTACATGAACCAAAGTTTTAGATAGAAATATTGCAAAGTGTATCAGAACTATTTGTAATCTTGCTGAGCTGTTGCTGTGAAATGTGATTTTGCCAAGTATGTAGTTTTGAGATATATTTGGAATCAGAACGTTGAAACTGTGAGAAATAGGGAACTGAAAGTAGCCGATGGATAGAGGTGTTGAGATGTACACGGGTATAGGTGGAAACTGTCTGTCACTAAAACAGAACAAGGAAGTAAGTTGTGAAATGCGTGCAGAAAAGTATAAAAAGAATGTCTTGGGATGAGTTGAGTGCCTCTGGCCATAGCTAATCCTTGCTGGACTCAACTATGTCAGTGGACCTCATTGCAATGGGTTATTGATATAAGTTGTGTTATGATGGCTGTTCATGTTCCAAATTGCTCATGAAATAAACCTCTGAATCTTAAAGTAAGATTTATTGCTTGTGTTGCTGTTTCCTGTTTCTTTATTGGGATATTTTTATGACAATACCTTTGTCAACTCCAAATGTTGAACTCAACCATTACTATCTCCATAGCACCTCAAGGAGTATATTTTCTGGAAAGTTGGGACTGTATCTTCACAACAGTTGCCTGAAAAATCTTTAAATTGCATGAAAAAATTCAATACAGCTCTGAATATTTCTGGCTGAGTTTTCCCTACCCCAATAACAGACACCCACATTTATAGCTATTGTGAAAAGTGCATCTTCTCAGTAGGTTCTTGATGTGGCCTTGAGGGTTTCATATTTTTTTATAAAGATAGAGAAATGTATTTGTGCATATTTTGTCAAGTTTGACATGTTTTGTTCCTCATGGTAACTGACTTGTAGCTTAGACTGGACTCGTCAGCTTTTTGGTTCTATAAAAAAACATCTATTCCTTGCATTATTTTATGCTTTGATCTCCTAGACACATAACTCAATTGATAGTTGTATCATGGCTTTTGAAATGTCAGTAGATTTTAGATGTTAAGTGGTACCCATATTATATCGTGCTGAAGAATAAAAAAATTAAGACAAACAACAAAAGTCTATTTGTTTTATCTTCAAGAGTATCTCAAAAACAGTATTTTACTGATTGCAATGTATAAAAATATAGTCCATATGCCCCACATATATCTGCATGAAATGACATAGCCACAAATAAAAGAACGCTAATTTAATAAAATAAGATACAACACAGCAATATCAATAGCACTTAGACTTATATACTGCTTCACAGTGCTTTTACAGCCCTCTCTAAGCGGTTTACAGAGTCAGCATATTGCCCCCAACAATCTGGGTCCTCATTTTACCCACCTCGGAAGGGTGGAAGGCTGAGTCAACCTTGAGCCTGGTGAAATTTGAACTGCCAAATTTGCAGGCAGCCGGCAGTCAGCAGAAGTAGCCTGCAGTACTGTACTCTAACCACTGCGCCACTGCGGCTCATAAGATGGTACAATCACATACAATGGTACAAATGTTGCTTATAATTTTCTTTTAGCTAAGATTAGAATGGTAAAAATAATTTTCTTTATTTTACAATAGAAACAAACTAATTTAGGCATAGGGATTGATGAATTTTTCTTTCTATTCTACAATTAGAGGTCAGGATTTGATCTTTCTTGAAAGATGTGGAAACCTCTACATCTCTTTTGAGCTCATTCAATTATGATTGATTTTATAAACCATGACCTCATAAAAATAAATTATCCTTATTATTTATTACCAGATTATTGACTATGCTTATTATATTCAACTACCTTGTTTGTCTATTTAGGGATTAAAGCAGGGGTGAAATTCAAAATTTTCCCCTACCGGTTCTGTGGGCGTGGCTTGGTGGGCATGGCAGGGGAAGGATACTGCAAAATCTCCATTCCCACTCCAGGGGAAGGATACTGCAAAATCTCCATTCCCTCCCCACTCCTGGGGGAAGGATATTGCAAAATCTCCATTCCCATCCCACTCTGGGGCCAGGTGGTGTTTGCCAGTTCTCCGAACTACTCAAAATTTCCGCTACCTGTTCTCCAGAACCTGTCAGAACCTGCTGAATTTCACCCCTGGATTAAAGTCACTGATATTCCAATAATACTATCACTATATGCATCAGTTTACAGTCTGGTGGTGTTTGGGGCAGGGGCAGGGGCAGGAGCTGGCTTGTCCTACAGAATGAATATGCATCAGTGTTCACAGTGTAGCTGATTCTTTGTGCAAGTCAAAAACAAAAAATATTTGCATTACTACCAAGCTAGCATATTTCTTTCAACAACTGAACAGACTTCTTTGCTAGTTGGCAAGCATAGTATCATTTTAGAATGCATATGCTTATCTGTGCTTATGACCCTTATGATATACTTGATCGTGTTAGTCATTTCCCTTGTTTGTATGAGTTAATAAATGCTGCTTTAAATGTAAATGAGTTTATTAGAGTCATTCTCTACAAGCATTCTAAATCAGTTATTAAAATGCCATATTTGAATTATATCTCCTCTCACAATCATCGTATGTGTTCAAATTTAGGCTAAAAATATGTCAACTATATATATTTTGACCTCTAAAGGACAGAAAGGATTAGTATAATTAAATTCTTTGAATTTAACTGGAGTGGGCACTTGGTTTTCTGAATATTGTTAACAGCTTCTTAGTTGTTTGGTACTTCTGTAATATAGCCCATTGCTTTTCTTATGTAAACACTTTATATGCAAACATTTTGAAACATTTTCATTTTCTACCCTGACCTTAAGGGTAGAAATAATAATGCAATAGGAACCATAACAATGTGCTGAACTGGTGACAAGTCATGCATACTTGCAGACCTTCCGTTATAAAAGCCCAACTGTGCCAAAAAGTTTCTCCTGATTTGAATATATGTTTATTTTATCATTTGTTTGTTTGTTTGTTTGTTTGTTTGTTTGTTTGTTTGTTTGTTTGTTTATTTATTTATTTATTTAGTTTGTCATGTATGTATTATATAATGGA
>QLTV01004224.1:1487565-1507885 GCA_003457575.1 Thermophis baileyi
AGTCGCTAGTCTAAGGTTAAAGTTGTGGGGGTTTGGGGTAGAAACCACAGAGTCAGGTAGTGCATTCCAGGCATTGACAACTCCATTACTGAAGTCGTATTTTCTGCAATCAAGTTTGGAGCGGTTTACCATAAGTTTGTATCTATTGTGTGGTTGAAGCTGAAGTATTCATTGACAGGTAGGACAGTGTAGCAGATAATTTTATGTACTACGCTTAGGTCGGATCAAAGATGGCGAAGTTCTAAGTTGTCTAGGCCCAAAATTTCAAGTCTGGTGGCATAAGGTATTCTGTTGTGAGCAGAGGAGTGGAGGACTCTTCTTGTGAAATATCTCTGGACTTGTTCGATTGTATTAATGTCTAATATGCAGTGCGGGTTCCAGACAGATGAGCTGTATTCAAGAATTGGTCTAGCAAAAGTTTTGTATGCCCTAGTTTGCAGTTCAATATTACCGGAGAAGAAGCTATGCAAGATTAGGTTAACAACTCTTAATGCCTTTTTGGCAATGCTGTTTCAGTGAGCTCTGGCACTGAGATTATTTGAGATTAGTACTCCAAGGTCCTTGACAGATTGAGGGTCATCTACGAGGTCATATCCGCCCAGCTTGTATTTTGTGGTTTTGATTTTTTTTGCCAATGTGTAAGACAGAGCATTTGTTGGTTGAGATTTGGAGTTGCCAATTGTTTGACCATTCTGACACATAGTCAAGGTCTTTTTGTAGGGTAGCAGCATTGTCGGTGGTGTTGAATAGTTTTACATCATCAGCGAAGAGAACGCAGTTGCTTATAATATGATTGCAAAGGTCATTTATGTAAAGTATAAAGAGTGTGTCCTAGAACGCTACCTTGGGGGACACCGCTATTAACAGGTGCAGGGTTTGATAGGGTGTTCCCTATTTTGACTACTTGTTGCCTGTTTGATAGGAACACAGCTATCCACTTATGCAGGAAACTGGAAATGCCATAAGATTTTAGTTTTAGAAGTAGTTTGTCATGTACCACTGAATCAAGGCTTTACTATATAAATTGTGTCTATTGTTTTACCCTTGTTGAGTTGTGAAGTCCATATGTTTTTGCAGTGTAAGAGTTGCAGATTGCAGGACAATTTTTTTCTGAAGCCAAACTGGTTGTTAGAGAGTAGGTTGTTTGTCTCTAAGTAGAAGGTAATGGATTGGTTTATGATTGATTCCATGACTTTGCAGGTGACGCAACATAATGAGATTAGTCTGTAATTTTCAACGAGGCTGGGGTCACCCTTTTTGAAGATAGGGATGACCGTGGCTAGTGACCATAGGTTAGGCAAGGAGCTGGTTCTGAAGGATGTTTCATAGATTATGCTAAGAGGTTCTGCTATGGTGGTTGAGAGCTTTTTTAAGAGTCTTGTTTAGACTCTATCCTTCAGCAGGCTTTCTACAAGGAAAACTATTCCTCCATTCCTGTAGAGATGCAAGCTTTCTACCATAATATGCAAGGGAGAAATGCTCCCGGTTTGCTCTTACCTGTCGGTCGCCGTAGAGCCGGTCACCAAGGTAGCGCGAGGCACCGCCCACCCGCCCGGACGCTGCCATTTGAGTTCTTTTACCCTCTGCGAATGCACAGAACGCTTTGCGCATGCGCAGAGGGTAAAAGAACCCAAATGGCGGCATCCGGGCGGCATCCAGGCGGGTGGGCGGCAGCTCGCGCTACCTTGCCGACTGGCTCTATGGCGACCGACAGGTAAGAGCAAACCGGGAGCATTTCGTCCCTGATAATATGCAACTTATAGTTTTTTTAAATAATTCTTTGAACCTGAAGGATTTTTTTTAGATAGTCCCAATGGGCTTCACTTACCTAGGCTCTGATGAAATGCAGACACCACAGAGTGAATTGGATAATTCCAAGCAGAGTGATCTCAACTTCAGAGGCCGATACTCAAATAGTCCTCTTGATTCTTGAATATTAAACGGACACAACTAGCATTAAATTTATATGATAGTTAATGGCAAGGGTGGCAGGGGTGGGTTCTGGATCCTTTTGTTGCCGGTTCGCTCAGGGTCATGTACAGCAATCAAAAAATAGCTTCTGCGCATGCGCAGAAGCAAAAATTAGCATGTGCAGAAGCAAAATCCAAGATGGCGGCGCCCACGGAGACACCGACGGAACTGGCTCCGTGACGTCATCGCCGAATTACTAACAGTTCTAAAGAACTGGTTAGAACCGGTAGGAACCCACCTCTGAAGGGTGGAGAATATTTGATCCTTGTGGTACATAAATCATAGCTGTTTAGATTACCAATTGGAGGCAGAGAAAGAGGGTGCAAATAAGCTGAGAGATTCAAGATACATCTAGAATTCATGAGTTGAAAAAGAAAACAGGTAGGGGAAGCTATTTTGAATAGAAAAAAATTACAAAGACAGGGTTAAGAACCTTACCTTTCATCTCCAAGCATCTTACACTCAAAGTAGTCACATTTTCTAGCTTTAACTAGGCATTTTCGTGAATACAAGTAGTCCTCGACTTACAGCAGTTTGTTTAATGGCTATTCAAAAGTTACAACAACACTGAAAAAAGTGATTTATGTCTACTTTTCACACTTATGACCATTGCAGCATCTCCATGGTCACATGATCAAAATTCAAATGCTTGGCAACTGATGCATATTTATGACAGTTGCAGTGTCCCAGGGTCATACGATCACCTTTTGTAACCTTCTGACAAGCAAAGTCAATGGGAAGCTAAATTCCTTTAACAACTGTGTTACTAACTTAACAACTGCTGTGTTTCACTTAACAACTGTGGCAAGAAAGTTTGTAAACTAGGGTAAAACTCATTTAACAAAAGTCTCACTAAGCAACAGAATTTTTGGCTCAATTGTGGTCGTAAATTGAGGACTACCTGTACATGAAGAGGAGTTAGGACTAAGGATAATTTGGTTACAATCTCCTATTGAACTATTTCTATGCAATAGTTTATCCTTAAGAAACAAGGGGGATCCAAACACAATCCATATTAGAACATACTGCATTTCCTGCACTATTTAAAGCACTATTGTGAATATTAGATTGAAGGGCGAGCTTCAGTATTGATATAAACATATTTAAGAGATTAGTTTGAAGTTCATGGAACTTAATTTCAATGCAGTTTACAAAATTTAATGTTCCTTAAAGAAGAACAGATTTGTGCACAGTTATATTTGAGAGATGGATGGATCCTGGATCTTTTTCTCCTCCCAATTTAACATTAGCTTCCTCTGTTTTGAATTTACCATATGTACACTGCATATGCTCTCAGTGTACATTTTTATGTACACTGAGAGCATATGCACCAAGACAAATTCCTTGTGTGTCCAATCACACTTGGCCAATAAAAAATTCTATTCTATTCTATTCTATATTTTCAAATGAAAAGTTGTCTAGCTAGACCTGCCTGTTTTTCTTTTCAGTTCAATGTACATTTTTATAGCTGAAGCACCAGGGGTGGGTTCTGGCTTACCTCGCTGCCGGTTCGCTTCCTCATGCGCTGCGTGGGTGCGCCGTGTGGGCGCTCCCTGTGGGCGCTCCCTGTGGGCGCGGGTGCATGCGCATGCGCAGTGCTAAAAACCCAGCTTTTGCGCATGCGCATAAGCAAAAAGCAGCTTCTGCATATGCACAGAAGCAAAAATGGCAGAGCCTATGGCGCTGCCGAGAGAGCCGGTTCGGGGGCGTGTCCAGTCGGTCATAGCTGCCGGTTCGGCGAGCGGGGGGAAATTCCCGCTACCGGTTCTATAGAGCCGGTCCGAACCGGCAGGAACCCACCTCTGTGAAGCACTGAATATAGAATGTTAATGGGAAGTCTCGCAGGCCCTGGACTGCAATAATATGAATGGCAGTGACACAATTCAATATTCGAGACTTTCATCCATTTTGCCACAGTTTGTTAAAAAGTGCTTTAAAGTATTTAAAATTCATTTCCTTTCAAAATAGATTTAAACAGGGTCATACCAGATTTTTCCCAAGTGAGTGCCACAAAATATTTATTTTACGTAGTCTGCCGATAATCGTAAATCACATATCTGCATGCAGTATTCAGTTTAATTTGTATTCAACCTTTGCAGGCACACACTACCCTCTAAGCTAATACCATATCATGATTTCAGGAGTTAGTCATGAAGAAAATAGAGGAGAAATGAAGGGGAAGTGAAAAAAGGGCAAAGCCACTCTTCAGAAGACTGTGAAATTATAGAAGCAAAAAGTGCCATTTCATGTTGGAATAAAAGTCACTGAGATGTGCATGAATAATTTTATTTATTTATTTATTGAATTTATATTGCCGCCTATTTGCCCATGGCGACTCAAGGCGGCTTACAGAATAAAAGACCACATTTAAAACAATAAAAACTAACAAAAAGAATCAAATAAATTAATATCAAATAGTACAATATAACAAAGTCACCCCCACCTCCCAACCCCCACCAATCACACGGTGACATCAAATCACATGAGCCATTTAATGGGCTCCATCCCACTCTGGGTTCCCCAGATCCACTGGCAGAAGCAGGTCTTCAGCGCCTTCCGGAAGAGTATTAGAGTGGGGGCCATTCTAATCTCTGGGGGAATGATGTTCCAGAGAGAGGGAGCCACCATGAAGAAGGCCCTTCTTCTGGGTCCCACCAGGTGTATCTCCCTAGGGGATGGGACCCGCAACATTCCCTGCATCCCCACTCTGATGGGTCAGGTAGATGTCACCAGCAAGAGATGGTCCCTCAGATATAATAGATTTTACTATTATTTTGTGAATACTTCCTGTGATCATTACAGGTAGTTCTCAACGTACAACGACGACTGGGCCCCCAATTGAGCCCCAAAAGGGAGACATCTGTCAATGAGTTTTGCCCCATTTTATAATCTTTCTTGCCACGGTTGTTAAGTGAATCACTGCAGTTTGTTAAGTGAATCTAGCTTCCTTATTGACTTTGCTTGTCAGAAGGTTACAAAATGTGATCACGTGACCCCGGGACATTTCAACTGTCATAAATTTGAGTCAAGCAATTGCAAATTTTGATCACGTGACCATGGGGATGATACAATGGTCATAAGTGTGAAAAATTGTTACTTTTTTCAGCGCTACTGTAACTTTGAATGGTCACTAAATGAAATGTTGTAAATCGAGGACTACCTGTATTTTGCAAGCCTCCTGCAAACTGACAGATAATTCAGAATTGTCAATTAAAAAGAGTTTGATTTAAAACGGGTCAGAACTGCAGAAATTTTACATGGATAAAGGGACAAGGGAACACCTTCTCGCTACAAGGCATTAAACTGAAAAGAACCATCATGTCTATGCATTAAATTACTAACTACTCAGATGAGCTGCTTATATATTTTACTGAATAACACATGCTTATTATATAAAATATGATATATTAACATTGTTATTGTTTCTATATTATGGTTGTTCTTATTGCATAATTTATGATAGCATTCCTTTTATACCTTACCCAGATTGATTGATTGACTGACTGGCAGCAACATGCAGCGCTGATGATAGTCATCTGATACTTCAGGAGTCACCCAGCTACTCAATCTCTTCTTCTGTTTTTCTGGCTGAAAAAAGAACAACCACAACAGGGGTGAAATTCACTTACCTTCCCTACTGGCTCGCAAATGTGTGCGCGCTGCGCACGCACTCACTTCGCTTGCATGTGCCGTCGTCTGCGCATGCGCAAAGCATTCTGCGCATACGCAGATGCTGAAAATCATCGCAAAAAAGGGACATCATGACGTCCGCGTGGGTGGGCGGGGCTTCGCACAGTCAGCCCTACCGTATCGGGAGAGCTGGATAGAGCCGGCTGAATTTCACCTCTGAACCACAACCCAAAACACAAGATGTCTGACAATACTTTTGGTCTAGAGTGGGGGAATAGCGAAGCGTAGCTTTGCTTGCAGTTATACAGTAGGATTTTTAAAAATTGTTTCTGCTCTTCTGTGGAAATATGTGGTCTGTTTAAAGAAATCAAATGCTTGTTATCCTTCAGGGTTCACTGAAGTGTCACTGTCTGTGGGAAACATCTGGCGGGGCCAAGATGGCAGGAGAATGTCTGTTGCTGTCTTGTCCCCTTCAGTGCCTGAGACGTGCCTTCACAGATCAATTACAATCTCTGCCTTCCATGTTTCCCTGTGACTCAAAGGGTTCTTTTCCTTTGCAGTGAGGAAACATCCTGTAAATGTTATTCCTGATCACCACAATTACTAGCTTCTTTCCTTGAACCTTTGACATTCTTCTTATTGAGTCTGTAGAGGACTACAATGATTACCTTGAAACAAGAATTTAGCTACCATTATATACTGTAACCTTTTCCTTACTTCAGATAGACAGGAGGGTGTGTGAAAAAGACTGAGCCACCATCACTATTATTATCATTATCATTATCATTATCATTATCATTATTATTATTATTATTATTATTATTATTATTATTATTATTATTATTATTATTATTACATAAAAAGTCTCCTTTATGTTTTTTAAGACTCTGTTACTATATCCTATAATAATAGATTCTGGTATTTCATGTGGTATCTGTTCCCTGCCCTGGTCTACCTCAGAAAAAATGCATTATCTTTGGCAAAAAGCAGTCATTCAGAGCTTTCCTATTCTTTCTTCTAGCTCTTTTCTCCATTTTGTCTTTTGTGCCCCACTAAAAATGTCTTCTCAGAATAGAATAGAATAGAATAGAATAGAATAGAATAGAATAGAATAGAATAGAATAGAATAGAATAGAATTTTTTATTGGCCAAGTGTGATTGGACACACAAGGAATTTGTCTTGGTGCATATGCTCTCAGTGTACATAAAAGAAAAGATAAGTTCGTCAAGAATCACAAGGTACAACACTTAATGATAGTCTGGGTACAAATAAGCAATCAACTCAGGAGTGCTATGTGGAGTTATCATTTTAATTTTTTTAATTTTAAAGCTGATTTTTTTAAGTTCTGACTTTTGTTTTTAAAATTCTACAAGATTTACTCAAAAAAATCGCACATTGGAGGAATTCAGGCATGATCTGTTTTATGTTAGTGTTGGATACAGCATGGTTTTTTTTACTTTATTTATTTACACAGTTGAGAGGGCATCCAACTCTTAAACCAACTCTGGGCAATTTACATTAAAAGAATAAGAATAAAAAACAGTAAAAAGGAAGCAATAGAAATAAAATTTCATTGTGCAGCAAGCACATTCCCTCAAACAGAAAATGTAACCCACAAGGCTCCACAAAAACCCTACCCTAAAGCTTGGAAGAACAGCCATGTTTTTAAAGACTTCTAGAATAGAGGTGTCCAAAGTTGGCAGAATGCTGACTGGGGAATTCTGGAAGTTGAAATCCACAAGTCTTAAAGTTGCCAAGGTTGGACATCCTCGTACTAGAATATCAAGAGAGGGGGAGCTATATGGAACTTGGGGAGGGGGAAAGGTAGATATCATTCAAGAGTGCAGGTGTTGTGACAGAGATGCAATTCTTGGATCCCAGTAGATCAGTGTATGGGTCTCTCCCTATGTGTGTTTTTCTGTGTATGTGTATCTGAAAATCAATCTACATGGTCATTAAGAGTCAATGATGACTTGATGGCATATAATCAATCCATACATAAACATGTTCTCAAAGCAAGAGAAAAGTGCATTATATATATGAATTCCTTAATAAAGGATAGTAGTAGCACTGAAGACTATCTGATGGTTCCATATTCTCCCCTACCCCACCATTTCTTTTTCTTTCTGAATGTTGTCCTTAGCTGATTAGTTGAGAAGTGAAGTTACAGTAGACTTTGGAAGGAACTCACGACTATAGTAAATTTATTTTAGTATAGGGACTGTAGTCAAGTCATGCTTTTCATCTTGCCTATGCTCCACAGGAAATGTATAGTTCCTTGCCTAACTAAATCCACCTGTTGAGTTGGTTATATTCACACTTGACTGAGACAGGTATTGGTAGTTTCATTTGGAAATGAAATGGACTTCACTACCATTTGAAAATATTTCTTGAAGAAATGTACAAAATGCAATCTAAACTATAGAAGAAACCAACATTTTGAAGCTATGATAATTTATTAAAATGAGAATAGCAGAAACATTGACATGCACATTTTCATGAACACCATGCAAACAATCACAGATAAAGCAAACAATCACAGATCAAGTTTTCCTATGCTGTAAAATCTTCTCTAACAGGGCTGCTCAGCAGAGATTTTACACAGTCTGTCATTTGGAACTAGGTGAAATATGTATGTAATCACTTGCCCTCTCGCTATAGCTGATCACTCTAAAGTTGATGGCTGCCAAGAAAGTGTGCAGTCAAATTCAGCTGGAAAAAAAAATCTTCTGCATCAGGGAATTTGACATTTTTAACTCTGCTTTTACAATTGTGAAGGCTTGTTCATGCATGTACATCTATATGGTAGTCATTCTAGTAGTGTGCAAAGTAAATGTATGTGTCTATGTACCAGCCCTAATGTAATCTTGTAAAGAAATCAAAGTTTTATACTTATGTGGTCCAGCCTGTGAAAATTTAATCCAGCGGTGTCTTCAGATTTCACACATGCAGTCAGCTAAGACAAAACAAAGCACAGTGTGACAGTACTAGCTAGTGTTTGTACTAGCAAAATTGATGCATCAAATATATGCCTGCAGCATCGCTAACAAAATAAATAGAAGACTGAAACTCACTCTTGGGAGAGTATTAGGGAACACTCTCTTTTGAAACTGTGTTAAATTATTTAGAAGGCATTCTAGTTGTCCTTTATTTTGCTACTTCTAAGAAGCATTGATAGTCTTTGACAAATAAGTGAACAAATGGTGGGCAGTAGGTGCTTTAAATTTATATAAATGCACAGCATTTATATAAATACACAAACCGACCAATATTCAAAGTTGTTTTCAACTTCTTTGAAAGTAAATGTGCCCCCCTCTGATTCTAGATAATAGGCCTGAAAATACACTGCAGCAGCTGAATAAAAAGTAGCTGTGATTGTCTGAAATTACCAATATTTTATTTTATTTTTTAAAAAAATCAAATCAACGTGGATCTCTTTACCGTGGTTTTGAATACGACATGTGTAATTATTAAGAAGATGATGATATCCACTATACTTGAACCATATCACCAATTCAGTTATCCTGTTCTTTCCTTTATTAATTCCAAATCAAACACTGTAGACTAAGATCATGATGCTCAGCGTTTAAAAATGTGAAGCCACTGTAATCAAGAAAGTCCTAACTCACTTTCTTACCACTCACAATTGTCTTGATTATAGATCACAGAGCAAGGCCCAAGATTATTGTACTTGATGGCTGGGTTTAGAGAACAATTAAATATCCAACTCCCAAATTATTTAATGTTGCATAAGTTGAAACAGCTTTTAATACAGCTTTTAAACTGTGTCCAGCTAGAAATCAGAATCTATTTCATGTACACCATTATAAGTCACATAGCCAGGAAAAAGGAGCAAGAATTCATGGTTACCATAGCTTGCAAATCAATGCAGTTCCACATAAAAAATATTTTAACAATACCTTGCAATTTTGGTGGTGAAAGCTGAGATGCAAATTGTCTGATCTAATAAGTCCAATATTTTATTTGCAGTTTTTATTTCCAGTATGAGAATACAAATGACCATTTTTAAATATGTCTCATTTTGATTAGCCTTGAAATTAATTGCATATTATATAGAAGAGTGTTTGAATTTCTGTCTTTCACACAATTTTTTCTAAACATATTGACAGTATTTTTATGGCATTTATTTCCACATTAACAATTTTGGATTTTTATCATATGATGTTTATAAAAATATCTCCAGATAGTCAAATTTATTTGAGGGAGAACAATACTTAGGATGGTGAAGATAGCAAGAGAAACATATTTCAGGCTGATTTGCTCTAAAGCAAAAAGTCTTTAACTACGTAAGAATATTATCTCTGTGTTTTACCAACTTTTTTTCTTCTGTAAAAAATCTAAGCAATCATTCTTTTGACTGCAACAAAACTTGTTTCAAAAATATCTGATTGTGTACATCAATAGAAGAGTAATTTGTTTTAAACACTTCAGGAATAAAAAGCCTTTTTTTTAAAAAAAAAAATCTGATTTCAGTCTGCAGATAGAATAAATGTTTACTGCAGAATTTCCAATATAATAACTTTGTCCACCAGGCTTTCTCACAAGTATACAATTACATACTTTGTGCAAATGCTTATTGAAAGAAATCAGATTATGTTCTTTGACGTCAAAAAAGAAGATGCATTGTTCCTTCTTTCTATTTTTAAAGATTTTCCAAATACTAAAATGCTATCGCTGTTAGAATAAATGCTAAGCATACACAATATACTGCTCCAGTCCAGATATATACAATAAATGTGAAGGAATGCAATTTGCTGTCCTTGGCTAGATAAGTTGACTTATCTAGCCAAGGACAGTGGTTGCTCTCAAGTGGACATTTGTGAAAATGAAGTAGTAGAGAGGGAAAAAAATATTGTTTTCCGTTGTGTGACATCTTTCTTCATCTGAAGTCCATCTAGCATACCTCAACATATTTAATATCAGTATGTGTTAAACAATTCAAGAGAAGGCATTGAGATACAGTATATTGGAAAGCTGGCAGCCCGGGTTCAAAACCCAAGCCCAGCTCCTGCCAACCTAGCAGTTCGAAAGCATGCAAATGCTAGTAGATAAATAGGTACCAATATCCATTCTCCAGGTAGAAAGTTAACACAAGGACTTGATCATGTTTGGGGCAAAATTCAGCTTGTTCTACTTTGGATTACAGATTCTATTGCTAGGGCTATTCTGTTTAACACAAGTCTTTCTAGACTTTCGAGACTTCATAGGTGACACAGAGAAGTGCAATTGATCTGTAACTTTGGGGAAGGTTTGGAGCCTTCCTTGGTTTCAAAATTGCAATAATTTTGGTCTTATTAATATAGGAAGCAGCCATAATGAGTATAGTATGGACAGGGGTGGGTTCTAACTTACCTCGCTGCCAGTTCGGTTCCTCCCACGCCACGTGGCCATGCCTCGTGGGCGTGTGCGCGCGCGAAGCATGCACGCGCATGCGCAGTGCAGAAAAATCCAAAAAAAAGCATGCGCAGAAGCAAAAAAAAAGCTGGAAGAAAAAAACCCAGAAAAAATCCCCCCCAAAAAAATTCCCCAAAAAGAATTCCCAAAAAAAAGATAAAAATTATTGAATTATAATTTTGACAGAACCGGTTCCGTGACATCACTGTGACATCACCAGTGGATCGCTACCAGTTCGGGTGAACTGGTCTGAACCGGGAGGAACCCACCTCTGAGTATGGAACTAAAAAGAAGGCAAGCCTACGTTTAGTTGCTGGTCAACAGTTCTTCAGTAGTTCGGGATACATGCCATTAAATCCTGGCATGTACCCAGAACTACTGGATTCTTTGCAAACTACTGGATTCTTTACAAAATTTACCATTTTGTAAAGAATCCCTCTACACTTCTTCTGGTATAAATGGGCATGTGTATAAAACATGTGGTAGAAGATCATGCTTTATAATCTAAATTCAGATCTAATTTGTCTGGCAAATTTCTTATACCTTGTTGTCCTTGAAGCAGATGAGATAGTTAGCTATAGATTCCAAGTAGATGGTAGAACATTTTCTCGATGGATGATGAGTCCAATTTTTGAATAATTGACCAGGATTTCCTGCTAGAGTGGGTAAAGTTTTGGTTTTCTAGACTCCTGGAGTATTTCTCTTTTCTGGCTCTGTCCAGGAACTTCAGTAATTCAGTTGTTTTCACCGGATTCCCATCCTGTTGAAATTTGGTGCACAAGTGACTTGTCTCCTCACTCCATCTAGGACATAAACTTTATGGTAGCCTTTGGGAATATTCCTCTTAGCCACAGATTTAATTAAGCCAACAAACCTGTCATAATTCTTAGGGACTGCTTTGATTCATCTGATAGTAGTGTGCTTGGCATAAGTATTCCAACTGGCTTTCTGGAAGTTCCAAGTTCTGGAGGTTTAGGAGTGAACTTAATTACTGGGATCTGGAGTTCTATTCTGTAGATTATAGGCCTATGTTGACTGTGTGGGAAATTGTTCAAAACCTGTGTCTGGATTTGAGATGATGATTTTACTACTCCAGAAGAAACAAAACAAAGGTCTCGAGAATAATTCTTTCATAAACTATAATAAATAATTCTTTAATAAATCCTCCATGTTGAGGAGTAGACATAAACGTCAGTACAGAATACAGTTACAGTGTTTAAAATGTCTCAGAACCTTTGGAGGTAGGAAAATTCAGTCAGTGTCAATTGCAATTGTTTATCAGAGCATTTTGGGGAATAAATTAACTCCTATTGGTTCCAAGTTAAATCTGGATGAGGAGAATCTATTGTGATGATGAAGGTAACATCTTGTGGTGTTATCTGGGATGCTTTTGAGCCTAGAGATCCCAAAGAAGGCAAGAGAGTTGTCTAATATCTTAGCTCCGCCATTGTGGTCTGGAGCCTGCCCTATCTGGCTAATTAAATCAGTTGGTTTCAGGCGAGATAGAGGGATTGATAGACAAACTTTTATCTATTTATCATATTTTTTAAATTTCTATTTATCATATTTTTTTAAAAAATACATAAAATACCAAGGAATATCAATCACAGCAACTCATTATAATAAAGCACAGAATATTTTCACTTGCCTTGGAAAAATAAATCAGAAAAACTCTAGGCTCAGTGAAGGCCTCAAGCTTCCCAGAGAGAATTTCAGGAAATGTCAGACCTGCCCTAGGTAGGTTTCTTAGGAAAGAAAGACCCTCGACTCCATTTGGTTAAAGTGATAGGTTCTTTTAGTAAAGGATACTGGCTGCAGCAAAATCAGACTAGAACTAAGATTCCCACACGAAAAAGATACAAAATATTTCCCCTCATTCCAGCCCTCCGCCCATGACCCGTACATCTTCAGCCAATGAAGATTCGTTTAGGTATTTTGAGAACGCTGTAATGTTTGGGGTAATCCACATTCTTTCTCAGGGTGCATAGCCTTGAGTACTGGCACAAACTGGTTTTGAGCTTCTCTGTTGTTGGTCAAGCTGTCATCCCCTCCTCCCTATTTTTCATCACATACTCTCACAGGTTTAATGCCCATTTGTTCCCCCATGGCCATCTCCTTCCCACTAGCCTTTGATGGCAGGATGTCAGTGAGGCGCCAAGCCAAAGAGGGCAGACCCGACAGGAATTTAGCTTTTAAAATGAAGTTTAAAGATGAATAAGTACACAGCAAGAGCATCAAACCATGCTGAAGCAACGATAGCAGTATAGCAGTATGGCAAAGAGTTTAAAGGCCACCAAAATGTTCTCCACTTCAAAAGGAAGGGGAAAATTAAAAAGGTTACCCACCCCTGAAAAATGCTGTTTGTATTAGCTATCTACTATGTCTCATTAAAAAAGTGATTTTAAATAGCCTGTAGCATTTCTGAAGAATAAACCTAATCAGATAAATTGTGTCAATAGGGTCAATGTTTTTAAACAGCTGAGATACAAGAAAGAAATGTCCAAATCCCTGCTCTACGGTTAAAATTAATGGTGCGGTTCTTAATGTAAGTTCATTTAGAAAGTTAATAGAAATAACATTTCCTGTGTTCCATCTGTGGTTATCTGAGACCCTTGAATAATACATTCTCTCCAATGTGTAAGAGGGATTTCTGAGGAAAGCAGATGGATGTAAGAGACAGAATATGGGAAGCACTGATCTAGAGCCAACAGCAATACAGTGTTTGCTCTTTCTAGTTAATTCCTGAACGCAGAGAATGATCAGCTCATAGTATTTCAATTTCCAGTCAAGAACAGAGTACCTTCTCACATCCATGCTTCAATCTACTGTATATCCTTTTTCCTTCTTACAAAACATAATATTTATATCAATATTTGCCTCTAACCCTTGGCTATGTTTTAACAAATATCATCCAGAGTTCCACTGGCAGTATCTTTCTGAATCCAGATGTAGGCACAACTGCATCCTATTATCAGCGTCTTTTGACTGGAGCACTAAAAGTGCCAAATTAAAGTTAAATAAATCTAAGTTACACAAATAGGCCTGTTTCCCAAATGCAGCCAAAAAGAATTTACCTATAGATGCCAGACAGAGGCCATATTGAAGTTCAGTAAATATGATTATCTGGGTGATAATTTTTTGCATCATGCATCTTAACTGATGCAGCATCTTTGTGCTTTTTTCTGTTTCAAACAGAGTAGGCCCCAAGTGTATTGCCTCTGATTTTATTTGGTATAAGTAGTCAGATTTATCTGCTGTCAGAAGTCAATTCTAAATAAGCAATGCCATTCTATACAGCTTTCTGCGTTTAAATTTGACTGAAAACCCACTGAATAATTTATGATACTTTGGTGTCCATATGATTCAGGGATAATGGCTGAGGATTCAGTTGGATTCTGCTGGTCTTTTCTGGTATGCTTTTTACCATGAGAAGAAGTTGGCAACATTTTGGAATTTGCCATAAATCTTGATAATCTGAAGCATGAAATAATTGATAATACTCCTCCTAACACATTTGAGTCACGTGCCTTGTGATGGATTTGCAACTCGAAACTGGCAAAGAATAGGAAAGATTGAATAAGAATACAAGGTCTTGTGTTTATGCATTTTTTTCCATAACATAAGAAAGATTTTTGAATGTAAAACATTATTCACAGATGCTAATGTATCTGTACAAAAATAAATTGTAAAATAGCATTTCTTAAGGACAAAGCTGGATAGCTTGCATACATCTTTATGAAAAAGAAATTGTGATAATGTATGGCTTGGTGAAAAACACTCAGGGTCAAATAATTCTCAGAATTTTTATTGAGAAATATAAGAGAAACCCTTTTATGACAATTATCCAAGTGGGGGGGATTGTTGATATTAATGTATTTACATAGAAATGTGTGTCCAATTTATTAATGCTAGATTCACATGTAGACTTCATAAAATAACTTTGCTCCACTGACTTTACAAAATAAAATATTTCAAATTGAAGTATTACTGAAAAGTCTTTAAATTTGGAAATAATAAAATTAGTGCCATGAATTGGCCATTTTAATATTATACTTACACTTACATCATTATTTCTATTTAAGTTAATTTTCTTTTAAAGCAGTCGTTATTTTGACACTCAACAGATTTCTCCCGCCCCACCGCCCTCCTGATTATCTCTTTTAAATCTTATAGGAATCTTCACTAACAGTTGAGTTACTAAATAAATGTATTATTGGAACATTAGGGCAATAGTATGTTTCAACTCGTGTTTTCCAGTATTTGGAATTACGAAGCTCAACTAATTCATTATCTATTGATTTCATCTTCAGTGAATTGGTTGATTATTTTAAAGCTATCCTTGGTTACCACCATATGTTTTGGAAGTGAATTATGCAGTTTAACTATGCACTGTGTGATGAAGCAATTTCTTTTACAGATAGTCCTCGACTTATGACCACAATTGAGCTCAACATTTCTGTTGTTAAGTGAGACATTTGCAAAGTGAGATTTGCCCCATTTTATGATCTTTCTTGCCACAGTTGTTAAGTGAATCACTGCAGTTATTAAGCTAGTAACATGGTTGTTAAGTGAATCTGGCTTCCCCATTGACTTTGCTTGTCAGAAAGTTGCAGAAGGGGATTGCATGACCCCAGGACACTGCACATGTCATAAATATGAATCAGTTGCCAAGGATCTGAATTTTGATCACATGACCATGGGGATGGTCGTAAGTGTGAAAAACGGTCATAAGTCACTTTTTTCGATGTCATTGTAACTTTGAATGGTCACTAAATGAACTGTTGTAAGTTGAGGACTACCTGTATTTGTTATGAATCTTCCCTCATGAAGCTTTATTGGATGACCCAATTGGCAGCATTAAGTGATAGGGGGAAAAATGTCTTCCTTTCCATAATTCCCAGGCATGATTTTCCGAATGCCTCCTCATTTCTTCTTAACTGAAACTAACCAAAGCATTATAATCTTAACTGTTATATATTTTTCTTGCCTTTTTTTTTACACTTACTCCAGCCCTACAACGTGTATTGGAACCTATGCTTTGCCTCTGCTTCTTAGCTTTCATGCATAGGCAATCTCGTGATGATATCCACAAACCAGCACCAATACAATGGCAATTTCAAAGATCTCCAACTCCTGAAAACTAGCAGAATTCTGCACATTTTCTCTTCCTTGCTTCAGAGACATAAAATGTGTATTTTCAAAGATTTGTTCTGTACTTACAGGTTTTTTTTTTAATTGGAGCGACTTCCTGCAGTACCCTCTGCTTCTCAGCTTTAGCTAGCATTTCATTCAACTCAGCTAAGCCCTGGGATGTAAGTTTGCAGATACAATGCTCTCGCCGGATTTTCTTCCATGAGGCACTCATGATTTTCTGGGATAATATACTTCATACAGTTTGCTAGATTGGTGATTTGGTGCCATAGTGAACAGAAGGCTTTTGAGGTTTCTCAGTGCATCTGTTAGGTTCAAAATTCAATGTTCTCTTACAACTGTTTCCAGCACAAACCTACCAAGGGAACTGTTATGCAAACAATTAGATAAATGTATACAAATCCATGTGGACAAATGCATTGGCTCTGTGTTGTGTATCTGTTAGAAATTCATTTTCTGTGTTTGTGTGAGAGGAAAGGTAAAAAGCTCTTTCTTAATTCATGGAACACTGAAAGCTCTGGAGGCGATACGCTCCAAAACAAAAAAAATATTTCTTCATGTCATGTTGTTTCTTCAATATAAAGTCCCAAAACAAAATGTGGATATTATCGGCTGGCATATTTTGTGCTTGCTGCTGGCTAGCTCATGTTGAGAGATAATTGGCTCCCTGCAAATCCAGTGCAATGGTATGCAGGAATGATCTTGGGAGATGGAGGGGAGGGAATAGATTTTGCCTAGGGAATGATCAGCCAGCAGTTGCATAACCATGGAGAAAGAAACTCAAAAAGGATTCCCCCCTAAAAGAGGTGGCAGGAGATTTGCACTTTGAACTTGTCAGCTGGAGAGCTGACAGTCCAGGTTTGAGACCCCGCTCCATGCAATGGGGTTAGCTTCCGTTACTTACCCCAGCTCCTGCCCACTTATAGCACTTAGCAATAGCACTTAGACTTATATACTGCTTTACAGTGCTTTACAGCCTCTCTAAGCGGTTTACACAGTCAGCACATTGCCCTCAACAATCTGGGTCCCCATTTTACCCGCCTCAGAAGGATGGAAGGCTGAATCAACCTTGAGCCTGGTGAGATTTGAACTGCCAAACTGCAGTCAGCCAGCAGTCAGCAGAAGTAGCCTGCAATACTGCACTCTAACCACGGTGCCACCACCTAGCAGTTCAAAACCATGAAAATGAAAGTAAATTAATAGGTACCACTTCGGTCAGCATTCCGTGTAGCCTTTGGAGTATAGGCATGCTGGCTACATGACCACTGAAATTGTTTTTGAGTCGTGTCTGTCATGCCCAACTCTGCCTTAGAGTTGGACACAACTGACAGGGAAACTTTTACCTTTACCTTAGCTTTACAATAAAGTAGAATTCGCTCATCTGGTTATGTGTCCCGTCTGCTCAACCTGGGAAGGATGACATCTAGACCTCATGCTGAAAGCATTTGGAATTGTGATGATCAAAACTAGCATGGTAGTTTCAACTGTGTACGGTCTTTATAGATTAGTAAAAAGTCATTATAAAGTTGATCATTTATTTTCAAAACTATAACATTCCCCCCCAAAAATTCTCTCTCTTTTTTTGTTCCAACATGCATAATTTTACACTTGTTCATACTGAATTGTATTTTCATTCAGCAATGCACTTTACCTAATTTATTTAAGTGATGCTATGTTAAAAAAAAATTCTCAGAGAAAAGATTCATAATAGAATCACAGTTGTTAAAAAAAGACTAACTGTGAGTTTGCATACTGACTTAATATAAATCAGAAAGGATGTGGTTAGCTCCCATTACTTACCCCAGCTCCTGCCCACGTAGCAATTCAAAAGCAACGAAACGTTTGCAACCAAATTGTCAAGCTCGGAGCTCAAACCAACAGCCTAGAAAGGATGCAAGCCTAAAACTACTTTCCTGGGAATAAATCCCACTGATTTATGTTTGATGATTTCAAAGCAAGTGCTTGTCAATCTCCCTGGTATTTATTGTATTTTTAAATTAAAACACATTTGAAGTTATATTCCTATTATTGCCATTGAGGGATGAATAAAATATTTACTACATTTGGCACATATGAATAAACTTGAAATAAATCTAAAAGAAATTTAAGTTCTACAAAGTGGCTTTTCAATGGAATGCATGTTAGTAAACTATCCATGTTCCTGATTGTTCAAAATATGTAACATCGTTAATTATTCAGAGAAAGTGTAATGCAAGTATAAATCAAATCAGTTCCAAGTGCTAATGAAATGCAGAGAGAAGTAGCTGACTTAACAAGCTTTGCCTGGTTAGGATACAAAGTGAAGAATAACTTGAATAATTTATTAGAAAATATTTTAAAAATCTGCAATAAATTATACTTGGGCTATTTTTTTTTCTTTTGAGTTCCAGCACTGAAATAAGACCAACACAATCTGATTGAGAAAATGACTTTCTTAATAAAAACACGTTTTAATTCAAGTGCTAGGTTTTTCTTTGCTAGGGAAAAGAACAAGTCAGAATGGTCCAGCAAGAACAACAAAAGATATAATTTATTATTCAAGCTGATGGGAAGATTTCCATGGGATGTAGCCTGTTGCATATAAATAAAACTGCAAAGAGGTGTGGAGAGAAGGAATGCTCAGAACATGGAAGAAATGACAGTAATGATAATGTAATAATTTATTTGCCAGTTGAACTATGAAATTCATCAGTATGGAATATTTAAAGACAACATTTTATTTGCTGTTACCTCGTGCCTTTTCACCAACCCACAGTAGTCATGGTGCCCACAAATATAAAAATAAAGAAAAAAAATCTATCAAATTAAAAGTACCAAATCATAATTTAAAAAAAGTACTGAAAACATAATAAAAAGAATATCAGCCCAGTCAGTAGCAACCTGAATAAAAAAAATGTTTGCTTGATTGGAGAAATATACCCTGTTTCCCCCAAAATAAGACATCCCCTGATAATAAGCCCAATCGGGCTTTTGAGTGCATGGCAATAAGGCCAAGCGCTTATTTCAGGGTTCAAAAAAATATAAGACAGGGTCTTATTTTCAGGGAAACACGGTAGTATTGACAGAAAGGTCTGAAGCCTGGAAGCAGTCTACAAGGTCTTCTCATAATTTTACCAAGTGTGCTTCCCATAGTAGTAGAACAAAGATCAGGATTTTGGCTGGAAATCTTCCAATCCAGCCAATCTCACATGGAGAATACAGTCGTTGATATGGATTGATTGATGAGATTTATGTCCAACTTTTGCTCTAGAAACAGAAAATTGTATAGATGGCATTCCCTATTTCCATTTTTCTCATCAAGAAAATGCTTGAGATGGGTTGGACCAAGAAAGAAACCCAGATTATCATTTTTTGAGCAAATAGTCTTAAACTTGGTTCTCCTCAGTCCAATCTAGCATGTTAATATACAGTATCATTCTAACTGATTACATCTAATCTATAATCCTTTACAATAAATTATTTGTGGTGTGTCCAGGAACAAACCAATCAATAATATGACTACTTAATAAGTGAGTTGTATATCTATCTACCTACCTATAAACACCTCTATTAAATAGTTTGATTTCAGCGTAGACTTAGAATAACTTTATTGTCACTTTGAATGTACACTAATCGGCATACATTAAAATGAAATTTCATTGCATTCAGCTTTCAAAGGGTCACCACCTCCAATATACACTACATAATGCATACAGACGGGAGATTGAACATCTAGCCTTGTGGTGCAACCAGAGCAGTCTTGAACTAAATACACTCAAAACCGTAGAAATGGTGGTGGATTTTAGAAGAAAACCTCCTATACTACCACCTCTTACAATACTAAACAACACAGTATCAACAGTAGAGTCCTTCAAGTTTCTAGGTTCTATCATATCTCAAGACTTAAAATGGACACCTAACATCAAAAACGTCATCAAAAAAGCACAACAAAGAATGTTCTTTCTGCGCCAACTCAGAAAGCTCAAACTGCCCAAAGAGCTGCTGATTCAGTTCTACAGAGGAATTATTGAGTCTGTCATCTGCACCTCCATAACTGTCTGGTTTGGCTCTGCAACCCAACAAGACAGACACAGACTTCAATGGATAATCGGAATTGCAGAAAAAAAAATAGCAACAAACCTGCTTTCTATTGAGGACCTGTATACTGCACTG
>QLTV01004224.1:1519632-1553071 GCA_003457575.1 Thermophis baileyi
CCAGAAGGCAAAACAAGAAGCAATGGATGGAAACTGAACAAAGAGAGAAGCAACCTAAAACTAAGCAGACACTTCCTGACAGTGAGAACCAATATAGGTCTATATATGTATTGAATGACAAACACATAAACTTAAAAGAATTAAGAGAAGGAGGGGAGGGGGGAAGAGGGAAAAATCATAAACTGAAAATGTATTGAATGACAAACACATAAACTTAAAATAATTAAGATAAAAGATTATTAAAGGGATAAATTGGGAACAAAGTAAGATTATATAAAGGAACTCAGGGTTGCTGGAAGTTCATCCCAGAATGGAGAAAGTTCAGCATAGAAGAAAGAAAGGAGGGGAGTGAGAAGAAAAAAAAATGAATATATATATTTCTTTCTAGAACATTTTGTCTAAGCAAAGGGCTATTTCTTCTAAAGTGCAGTGTCTTTTTCTCCTTTCCCTCCTTTCCTATCTTATTTCATAGGGATCCATCTGCAATGGATGGATTGGGTCTATGTGGGGAACTCCAAACCACTTGGTATGGACTCCACATTCTTTAAACTGGATCTAATCCAGGGGTGGGTTCCAACTTACCTCACTGCCGGTTCGCTCCCTCCCGCGTCTCGTGCATGCGCAGTAACAAAAAATCCGGAAAAAAAACAAACAAAGCTGAAAAAAAAGATGGCGACCGCATGCACAGTGCTGGAAGTCAGCTTCTGCGCATGCTCAGAAGGAAAAAAAAATTGAAAAAAAATTTGAAAAAAAAATTCGAAAAAAATCGAAAAAAATTCTAAAAAATGATGGTGGCCCCCACGGACCAGCACCGACCAATCCAGTTCGGTGATGTCATTGTGACATCACCAGAGGGCCACTACTGGTTCGGGAGAACCAGTCCGAACCGGGAGGAACCCACCCCTGATCTAATCATATCCTACATTGAAAAAAAAATCATTCAAGGGTTAGTATGTCAGAATATAAGAGCCAGTATGCTATACTTAGCATGGGTTAGAAGCTGGGAAGTAGCCTGCAGTACTGCACTCTAACCACTGTGCCACCGTGGCTTTTCCTGTTCTATTTTTTAGCTTTTGCAGTATACTTTTAATGGGGATAATGTCAGTCATGATTAGGTCTCAATTTTTCACAACGTTTTGTGGTGAAACATTGGATTTAAAAATGACTATCTGAGAAAATAATTTAATTTAATTCATTCTAATAAAGTTCTAAATAATTTGCATGGATAGTGTAGACCATCTCTACTTGTAAATGACAATACATTAGTCAAGCTATTGATCCATGCTGATGCTCTTTCTATGTAATATGTATAGCTGAATCTTCCCAGAGTCTAGCCAGCAGAATAAATGTGCAATATTTTAGGATTTTCTCACCTACAGGCAACACAGCGTGAATCAATAATATAACTTTGATATGACTTTATTTACTTTTCATACTAGAAGATGAAACAATGTTACTAGAGGCCTTCATGTAAGCATTTTGTGTTAAAATTTGCTTATGTATTTGATATATAAGGCTGTTTAGTCAAAAGATTTCCGGTAAGGATATGGTGAACTAGACATTCCTGAACAACTGTTGAAATCAGCTACCAGAGGACAGATTCTGGCTATTGAAATCTTTTCAGAGAAAGGAAAGATTGTGGGATTACCCACATGTGCTTTGGACAGCTGCTACCAGGGGTGAAATCCAGCAGGTTCTGACAGGTTCTGGAGAACCGGTAGCGGAAATTTTGAGTAGTTTGGACAACCGGCAAATACCACCTCTGGCTGGCCCCAGAGGGGGTGGGAATGGAGATTTTGCAATATCCTTCCCCCAGGAGTGGGGAGGGAATGGGGATTTTGCAGTATCCTTCCCCTGCCATGCGCACCAAGCCACTCCCACCAAGTCACACCACGCCCACCAAGCCATGCCCACAGAACTGGTAGCAAAAAAATTGGATTTCACCACTGGCTGCTACCCATGGGTTTTTGTGGTGAATTGAGCAGCTGGGAATTGAGGGATTCCATCTATACCAGGGCTGTCAAACTCAAGGCCCGTGGGCCGGATGCGTCACATGCTGGCCACACCCAGGCCCGGTTTACCAAAGGGGAAAAAAGTCACGATACGTCACGTGATGACGCCATGATGACGCCATGATGACGCCATGATGACGCCATGATGACGCAAGTTTGAAACCCCTGATCAAACCCCACAACGATAATATAGCCTATATAGATATAAAGCTCAACTAAACCTCATTTCTTAATCACTTTGGAGTTGCTTTTTTTTTTTACTGTTTTTCAAATATCAAATGGCAAGTTTGATGATAGCCACTGGATTAATTTCCTTCAATTCTGAACAAAAAAATTCAAATGTATCTTTATGGACCTAACAGTTTGGGAGAATAAGTGGTAAAAGGGTGATTAAAGTGTTGTTTTCAAAAAGTTATAAATGGATTAAGAGTCTAGATGGACTTGAAATCAGATTTTAAAATTAATTGAATATATCCTTCCTGTAATAAAACAGCTTGGATTTTGAACAACAAACCAAACCGTGATAGGATAGAACTTTGAAAATTGGATACTAAAGGGAATCAAAAGGAAGTAAGATTTTAATTAAAGGAAAACATCTATTTGACACAGAATGGAATAAAATGCCCTTAACATGGAATGTAGTGAAGGATAAATGCACTCAGAAGTTAATTTTAAAAATGTCTGACATTATAGATAGACTTGGTGAATGATAGTATGGATGAGAAACAAGTTCTACTAGATAAGACCAAACTAGATCTGAAGCGGCTACAAGAAAGATCTGGAAAATGATGAAACTGGATATACATACAAATGAAAGTAGCTCATATTTTAAGAGTTAAAAGGGACATACAAATAATTAAACAGGAGAGTGATTTGGATAATTTCCAAAAATTTTGGATAAATTGTGACAGCAGAATAAGTCATTAAAACCCAAAGCAGATGAGGATCTTGAGTGTAATCTGTAAGATCTTACATGACAATGGTGGATGGAGCCAGGTGTGGTCAGCATGAAATGTGACTTCTTTTCTGGCTTCTTTTTCCAGTTTGTGAGGACTGTTTTGGTCTTCTTCTGCCTTTGCCCTTTTGGAACATGCAGAAATAAATTGCTATTTCCAGTGTTTGAATGACCTACTTGTAGAAAGCTTGTTAAGTTAAGCAAAAGAGTACAGGATCTTAGACCCATGAAGCTCTAAGTGCATAGATCCGTGATGGCGAACCTATGGCACGCATGCCACAGGTGGCACGTGGAGCCATATCTGCCGGCACATGAACCGTTGCCCTAGCTCAGCTCCAGCGCATATGTGCGCGCCGGCCAGCTGATTTTTGGCTCGCGTGGAGGCTCTGGGAGGGTGTTTTTGGCCTCCGGAGGGCCTCATGGGGGGTGGGGGAGGGCGTTTTCACCCTCCCCAGGCTCCAAGAAAGGCTCTGGAGCCTGGGACGGGTGAAAAACTGGCCTACTGGGCCCAACAGAAGTTGGGAAATGAGCCATTTCTGGCCTCTGGGGGACCTCCAGGGGGCCGGGGGAGGCCATTTTTGCCTCCCCAGGCTCCAAGAAAGCCTCTGGAGCCTGGAGAGGGCAAAAACGGGCCTACCGGGACCACCGGAAGTCGGGAAATGGGGGAGGTGGGTCATGCACGCATGCATGGAGTCGGGGCAGCATGGGGGTCATGTGCGCATGCGCAGGGGAGCGGGGCGCGTGGGGGGCATTAAATTATGGGTGTGGGCACGCACACATGCGCGCGCTTTCGGCACCCGAGGGAAAAAAGGTTTGCCATCACTGCCATAGGTTGTCTACCCAGACCTAATTTACGACCCTGCTAATGTAATTTTAAAGAATGGGACAAGCTCTAATTTAAAAACAATGATCTAAACTATAATAAAAATGAATTATCTTAATGGGAATTCATATTTACTTTGAATTCCTATCTTTTTAATATTTTCTGTGCAATTTTTAAATGAATTTATCTACAATGTAGATAGCTAGAATCTTGAGACTGGAACTACCTTTGAACAGAATTAGCATCTAACTTAGAGATATTGTCAGCAGAAAGAAAAGAGTCACATTTTTGGCCCTGAAAGAAAAATCTGTTTTGGACCCAAGGAGGACCTGAGGAAATTTCTGAAGCAGGTGAATCTAAAGAGTTGGGGAATTGCAAAATCACTTCTTCCCATTAGTTGGTGGGATCTTATAATGGATCCCATGAGTGGAATGGCTTTTTCTGTTTCACCCTAGTTAGGACCCAAGTCACTAACTGCATTTATCTAGACAAAATATATCTGTAAAATGTTTTTTTCCCCTCATCTAAGCAACATTTTGGAGGCAATGCAACTTTCACTGAGATTCAAGCATGTATTCTTGGGGGGAAAGAATAGAAAAAAAAGTAGAAGCAAACTCTTTATAAAAAAAAGGCCATTTAGAAGTATTTTATCAGCGTAGCAATACTTTTGTGCTAGGATGACTATACCATAGAATTCTGTGCCCCTGCTGTTTGCAAAATCAAGCTGCATTGTGTTATGAATGAATGCATTATCATTTACCATTTGCCCATCCAGTTAAATCAAAGTTATGGCTTTCAGAGTTCAGAGCAGCAGAACAAAGGAGAAATTGATCTCTTTATCTTAATCGGTATTTTTAACTATGAATTGAAACATCTTCCTTCATTGCCACCATTTGTCAGGAAAATTTGTCAATTCGGTTGCGTGCTGGGAAACATTATTTTTGGGAAAGGGCGATAGAGGACAATTGTTCTGGTTTATTTGAAAGCTGTTAAAAATCTGTTCAAATGTTGAGTGGAAAAAAAATGAGCATAACACATTTCAAATTTATTAGCATATTACAAAATGTGTTCATTACACAAAGTGTGCTGCTATTGCTAATGATGCAGTGTTTTGAAATACATTATTGAATGTTTAAATAAATCACAGTGGGGGTTAAACTATTGTCCAATCAGCTTCTTCTCGTGTCATATAATTAAACAGAGATGGTTTAGATAGAATCCAAAATGGCCTATGAAATATTGATTTGAGTCTATATGGAATAATTAAACTTTAGCCAGACAATGTGGTTTATATTGAACGGAGGGGACAAAATGAGCAATCATTAACACCAAGGACCTCTGCTTTCAATTAGTCCAGAACCAAAATTAACATAAAATGATTGTCTCAGAATGATTTGGAAATACTGGATTTGCAATGTTTTTATGTTGCGTTCAACATCTATTGTTACTGATTATTATTATTTTTTTGCAATTTTACATAAAGCAAAACCATGTCAAATGAGACAACTCTAAGGTAAATATTTTTTTTAATTTATAAATATTTTTAATCTTCATGATATTTTGATTAAAGATCTCACTAGGCTTTGTGATATTATATATCAAAATTAGTTGGCAAACTATAAATGGTAAAAGTTTTCACATGCAAATATATTATAACACCATTGATTGGAAGACATACCTGAATTAATCTAATTCAACGTTTTATTCAGTACAAGATAAACAGGTTTAAAAAAAAAAGAACTGTCAGATCTTTGCTAAAAAGTTCCCTGTGTTTGAAGTCTGTAGATTATTGTTGGAAAGTCTTTGAAAAATGCTATTTCCATGGAATGTGTATGGAGAGTCTCAGTCATCCAGGTCATGGTTATCCCAAAGGTGCTTTTTCAAGAGGCAACTGGACTGTTTGTTTTTTCTTTGAAGAAATTTCACTTCTCATCCAAGAAGCTTCTTCAGCTCTGCCTGGATGGTGGAGAATGGAAGGATTCAGCAGTCCATCTACATTAAAAAAAAAAACCAGAAAAACAGAAGCTTCTTGGATGAGAAGCGAAACGTCTTCAAAGAAAAAACTGGAAGTCTAGTTGCCTCTTGAAAAATCACTTTTGGGATTACCATTTGAAGTAGGTGAGGTGTGGCATTTCTGCACCACAGGCCTCTGGGAGTCCTGGTATTGGATCCTGAAGACTTTGACTTCTGCAAGAAATAGTAAGGAAAAATCAGCTAGGCTGGATAAACATAGCTACCTTCTCTTTCTTTAGATGTAGAAGCACAATCATGGGAAATAACATTGGCATCAAAAGAGTGAGGAAGTACCTCACTTCAATATAAGATACCTTTTCCTCTAATTGTTCATCCATGGGATTTAGTTCCAATTTGACCAAAAACAGCACCAAAGGATATCATAGAAACGTTTTTCTTTACATCTTAAAAGGAAGAGTTCAGCCATAACTGAACAGGATATGAAATTGTACATAACAAACCTTGGATTTGTGGAGTCATTCCACTCATTCTTGAACTACGTGCTTGGAGCAGAGAAAGCTGAAGGCCTAACAGTCATTTTTACTTATATGCCAGTAAAAGCCATATATAACTTGCTAAACAAGAGAAGAGGGTCTTTTCCTTCCATGGAAATTTTCCTTCAGTTTGTACCATTTCAATCTGGCCAGATTGGGATTGCCTTGGATGACCTCCAAGTGGATAATGAACAAGGTCTCTCAGATAATTAAAAACACCATAATCACATTTTCTGGTTGCAGTAATAGCAATTTGCATAGCAAATAAACAGTTGTCGCTGGATTTGCAGACAGACAGAATTAGCATCTGGGTCTGTGATTAATTTAAGCCCACTTATTGGTGCCTGCCTGATTCTTCCCATGGCATTTATGTTAGTACCTCTAACTACTCTTTAAATTTGACATTTATATAATACTTCTAAATATTCAACAAACTTGAGAATACATATTATTTTACTTTTATACACAATTGAGATACAATGAATTACCTATGGTTAATTAATAACTTTGTTCTATTACATACACTATTAAGTTAGCTGAAAAATTCAAAGTCCCACGAGAAGCCTAATAAAAAATATTGGTTTAGCATCAGAAAAACTGAAGAAGCTTTGGAAATCACAAAGCAATAAATAACACCAATATCTGGCAAAATTGAACACTATGAGACACAGA
Organism: Thermophis baileyi; assembly: GCA_003457575.1. NCBI lineage: Eukaryota > Metazoa > Chordata > Lepidosauria > Squamata > Dipsadidae > Thermophis > Thermophis baileyi. Next base: position 1,526,602 of record QLTV01004224.1, read on the forward strand.
TCATCCAATTTAAGCAAAATCAGCTATTTCAATCAGAGCAGAGGCGATTCTACAAAAGTATAAATGACAATAGAAATTCTGAAAATGGAAAATCAAACAAAAAGGAAACAATCCAGTTTTGGAAAGGTCTATGGGAAACTCAGAAAGACTATAATAAAAATACTGGATGGGTAAAAGAATTTGAAGATGAATTTATTAGCTATTTATCAAATAGAAGACCAAATAAAAGCAGAAACAGTTAAAAGTAAATGAAAAGAATTAAAAACTGGGCATTTTCAACTGCATCACTTTTGGCTCAGCTATCTGACTAGCTTACACCTAATTATATCTAAACAGCTTACATTATAAAGGAGGCAACAGACTCTGGTTAATAACTGGCAAATGTATCTGATTCAAAAAAGATCCAGCAAAAAGGACCACACCAGGAAAGTATAAGTCAATAACTGCTTATCTACAATATTTAAATTACTCACAGGCATAATAGACAACATCCAAAATTCTTTAGAAGAAACTAATATAATTCCAGTAGAAAAGAAAGGAAATAATAGTAAAAACAGAGGTATGAAAGATTAACTTCTGATTGATAAAACAGTTCTGGAGAACTGAAAAAGAAAAAAAAAGCATATGGTCTGGATTTATTATAAAAATGTTTAATTCATAATTTGTATCATCAAATGTTTGGAAACTACTGAAGGCAGAAGTTTATTTCAGGTCAAACAAACTGTCAAAAAAGAAAAGTGCTCATTGGCTAATTACATAAAAGAAAGGCAAGAACAAGCATTGATACAAGTTAAAATTGGAATTTACTAAATGTACAGAAAACAGAAAGTAAAATCGAAATAATGTAACAAAACATGAATAGAATGTTGACAAGAAATGATTTACATAGTCAATTTCTACAAAAGATTGAGGGGAAAGTGGATAAAGATAAAACCTGGCAATGGCTTACAACTGGAACATTAAAAAAAGAAAGAAATGGAAAGCTCAATTTTATAGCAAGCTATTCAAACTAATAAAATCAAGGCCACAACTGAAAAATCATCAAATGATTCAAAGTGTAGATTGTGCAAAGATGCAGAAGAAATAATAGATCATTTACTCAGTTCATCCAAGAAGATTATAAAGAATGACATAATACAGGTGCCAGTAATAAAAAATTGGTGGGAACATTTTTAACAATTTGAAGATGAGCAGCTTAAGATACTATGAGTTTTCTGAATACAGACTGGTAAAATCTTGGCTCATAACACACCAGATATAACTGTGGTTGAAAAGAAGAAAGTGTGGATAATTGATGTGACAATACCAGGGGAGAGCAGAATAGAAGACAAAGAACTGGAGAAAAATCACAAAATATTAAGATCTGAAAACTGAAATTGAAAGATTATGGCATAACAAGACAGACACAGACGTCAGAGGATAATCAGAATTGCAGAAAAAACAATTACTGCTAACCTGCCTTCCATTGAGGACCTGTATACTGCAAAAGTCAAAAAGAGGGCCGTGAAAATATTTACTGACCCCTCGCATCCTGGACATAAATTGTTTCAACTCCTACCCTCAAAAGGACGCTATAGAGCACTGCACACCAGAACAACTAGACACAAGAACAGTTTTTTTCCCGAATGCCATCACTCTGCTAAACAAATAATTCCCTCACCACTGTCAAACTATTCACCAAGGCTTCATAACTATTACTATGAATCTTCTCATCGTTCCTATCACCCATCTGCTCCCACTTATGACTGGATGACTGTAACTTGGTGCTTGTATCCTTGCGGTTTANATCACACTTGGCCAATAAAGAATTCTATTCTATTCTATTCTATTCTATTCTATTCTATTCTATTCTATTCTATTCGATTCTATTCTATTCTATTCTATTCTATTCTATTCTATTCTATTCACCACCTGTGGTGGTCCCAAAGGTTACTGGCACTTAGAAAATCTGCACATTGATAAAATTTCCATCTGTCAATTATAAAAAGCTACACTACTTGGATCTGCATATATACCACCCACTGCACTACAACAATCCTAAGCGCTCTATACATGATACTTCTGCCTTCTGTATACTGTATTTCTTAGATATATGCATGCCAGAAGGGAGAAATAAATATGACGGATAAAGCAAAATAAAATAAGAAAACCATCCATTAATTTACATGAAATACAGTTGGAAGTTTAGATCTTCGAACTTTGAATTGTATCTTAAAATTACAGTTTCTTTATAGAATTCTTGCTTATTGATTCAGAGTATTTGTAATTCTATGGATTTGGTAGGGACATTTAAAAAATCCTTTCTCGATTTGTTTTGAAGTAACTGTTTTAAATAAAACTATGCCTCTTGTTCTATATTTAATGGCATGAACACCTAGATCCTGATATTCTTAGCTAAAAAATAATGCCTAAAACAGATTGTATGGGAAATAGGTATATAAAGTAAATCTATTTTGGGGCAGTGTTAAAAACAGCATATAATAAGGAGATTTATTATTATTATTATGGAAAGATGACAATGAAAATACATGTGTATTTTTTTCAGCTTTTAAAAAGTTTCTTCATAGAAAAATGAAGAGAAAAGATAGTAAGGGAATAGATATGATTTGCTATGCTATATATTAATTTGTCTGTGGCATGACTGTCTGCTAGGGAATTTACTCTATATTTGGAATAAGGTACATGGCTTAGTTTTGAATCATTTACGTGATTTGAAAAGCCAGATTCCCCCCCCCCCAAAAAAAACCCTTATAATAGTGTAATCCAGACTTTAGACAAATCCTGGCACTGATCTGTGCAATCCCATATGTGAATGATATATAGAAGTTGGAAAATACTGTGGTGAGGGGAGGATAAGTACACATTGTTCAACAATCTTTAGGAGAATGGTCAATGGTAGGGAATGTTCACAATGTCAATGAAAACATCCTCTCTTTTCCAAAAGAAATATGATAAAAATGACTCATAGCAAACTGGAAGAGTAGGGACATTACATAGTTATGTCCCCGGTAAGTCAAATAAATCCCGTGTTGCAGTGTGTTAGTACACAAGAAGTTTGTGAAAAACCATGGGTGAGATACCTGAGAATGGTCAGAAGAGTAGCAGATACATGCAAAAGAATATATATGTGCAAATATGCTTCAAAATTAATGGTTTAAATATTTTGATGCCAAACATCTCTCCTTCTTCTCCCAACAGCCATCCACAGACAATAGTAGTTAATGGAGTAGGTTAACCAAGCAATAATATACATGCAAAGGTGCTCACAAGATCAGTGTTGTTCCTCATTCTAAGCAGTCTGTCATGCCCCTGTTGGAGTCTGACTCTGAGATGGAAGATGAACAGCTGACAGGGAGCGAGAGAGTGGCTCCATTGGCTGTGGAGGAAACTGGGGAAGGGCAAAGTCAGGCTGGGCAGAGCAGGGGAGAGGTAGAACAAGGGAGAGGGGGTTCTGATGAAGACCAAGGCCCACCCCCTCCTCATCCTAGGGCACGCAGGGAGGAATGGAGCAATGTGGGTTGTGGGCTTACGAGGGAGGAAAGGACCCTGATTCCCTTCACAAGGCACACCTGGGGATGGAGTTTAAAGGAGAGGCAGTTGGGAGGGGCGGTTGTCAGGAACAAATGCTGAGTTAATGTTCGTGTTCATTGCTTTATCTGCATTCCTGGCATCCTCCAACTGGTTTGATTTACTGCCATTGCTTGCCCTACTGGATTAATTACCTTATCTTGCCTTGTTGGATTTATAGTTAGAAGTTTTTTCTGCTTACAGGTTTGTGGGAGAGTTTTTCTCCAGACCGGAGATTAAAAGGGACATTGGGGGCAAAGTTTGGAGCTAATAAAGGGACTCCTACTTATTCTCTGGCTGTGTTGCCTTTGTGCCACACCCCGGGTCATCACACAGACATTGTGAGAAATTTAACGAGTAGGACATGTCACAGTTTCTGAAGCCATATTGCATTTGTACAAAAGCACACACATTCAATTTCTCTGGTTCAAACACAGCAAGAAGAAAACATGTCCCAAGCGACACCACAGTTTTCTGATCATCAGAGGACCTCTTGCTGGTTGGTAGGTCATGGCAGATGTCTGGAAGCTTTTTTTCCACTGCAATTTGGATGTTTTAATGTTTGAAAAATATTGCAATCTAATTTTGGTATGTGTTACCATCTGGAGGGATCATAATTAATTTTCCTATGTACAGCAATTTATTGCATGGCCTTTTATTAAAAAAATACTGATATAGATAAGAAAGTTTTGAATAGCTAGGGAGGTGAGGTGTAGAAATCTCCTGTCTGAAATTTATATAATTAGAAAATTAAGTTTTCGTTTCATGTCAATCATAGAGGCTTCATCTTCTCTCATCTCTTAGGTTTGCACCAGTTTTCACAGCTGCAGGCCATGAAACTAATTTTGGAGATATGCCTAGGTAGCCATGTCCAATATGAACCACTGGATATATTTTAAATCTATTCATGACAGAAGATAATTTATATTTTACAAAATGATGTCATGCATTAGGATTAAGGTTCCCCATGTCCTTATGGTCTACTGTACAAGAAAAAGAGTAAGATATATAGTAGCAGCTGGTTTTTAAAAACATCATAATTAATAAAACTGAATAGGTCATCCTGATGATTACACAAATTTTGATTACACTATTTTATTTTCTTGGCAATACCGGTAATAGTGGGAAGTGAAGTGAAAATTATCCAGAATATAGTGTCTCATATCTTATCAAACTTGTTGCTATAATAATGGGACACCAATTGTGTGAGCCCTGCACTGTGGTCAGTAGGTCGCTGGGTACAAGTCACTGTGCTGTGTTTAACCTACCATATTTGTGGACATTATGGTTTTAAACCTTTATGGCCTGACACTTGGGCACCTTCAAAACGGTGTTCTTCAGTTTGAATCAACCTGGTCTGACCCAACCTTAGCAAGTAATGATAAGCCTTGACAACCAGCCATTCCCAAACCCTTACTATTTATTTCCCAGCCAGGGAGGGGATGGCTAGCGTCCATGTCTGCTTTTCCTTGAGAGCTGGCTTATTGTTTTCCTTTGTTCTCCTCTCTTTTCCTCTCTGCGCATATGCGCATCTGGGATGGGCCCCATCTGTTCCTCCCCCTCACTCATCTCAGGCCCCGAAAACAGCTGCCTCTCCACCTGGGGGAGGACGGAAGGCCCCAGTTCTGCCTCTGTCTCTGATGCTGTTTCCTTATCAGAGTCTTCCAAAGGCTCTGAAGTTGGCCCAGGGTCTCCCTCCACCTCCTCTTCGTCTGACTCTGCAGCTAGCTCTGCTGGCAGCCGACAGGCCACAACACAACCTATCTGAAGCATTATTAACTATTAATGCCCCATTTCTGGGAAGGGGGAGTGCGGCCAGGAAGCACTGATTTTCTGTGATGACCCTATCTTCTAGAATACCCTTTCACTGAAAGTGAGACTAGGTAATCCTCAACTTATGACCACAATTGAGTCCAAAATTTATTGTTGCTCAGTGAGACATTTGTTAAGTGAGTTTTGCCCCATTTTACGACTTTTCTTGCCAAAGTTGTTAAATGAATCGCTGCAGTTGTTAAGTTAATAACAGAGTTATTAAGTGAATCTGTCTTCCCCATTGACTTTCTTTGTCAGAAGGTCATAAAAGGGGATCACATGGCCCTGGGACACTGCAGCCATCATAAATATGAACCAGTTGTCAAGCAACTGAATTTTGATGACATGACCATGAGGATGCTGTAACAGTTGTAAATATGAAAAATAGTTTTAAGTCACTTTTTCAGCATGGTTATAACTTTGAATGGTCACTAAATGAACTGTTGTAAATTGAGGTCTACCTGTAGTCTTCTTGAAGTTTATTAATCCCGTGCTACTTCAGAGAGCTTTAGTGTGAATTATGATTGTTTTCAGGATTTTTATTGTACCAGGAATATTTTATTCTTGTTTTATGATTGTTGTGAATTGCCAAGCCTTAAGAGATGTGGAAAGACTGATAAGTAAATAAGTATAGAAGTATGGAACATTCTTCCTTCCGAAATTAGAATATCTCCACCCCTTTTGATATTTCGGATTTCCTTGAAGACCTGGTTATGTAATCAGGCTTGGGTCTCTGAGGGAACCAGAAATATGCTCAAATGGCTCCTTTGCTAGGTGCTTCTTTTTATTTGCCCTTTGCCTAGGATTGGTATATTTGTTTTAATAATTTTTATTTTAATCAGGATTTTAATATTTTTATATTGCATGTTTTCATTTTAGCAATAGCACTTAGACTTATATACTGCTTCACAGTGCTTTACAGCCCTCTCTAAGTGGTTTACAGAATCAGCATATTGCCCCCAACAATCTGGGTCCTCATTTGTGTCATCATTTGATTGTTGTCAGAGGTGGGTTTCAGCAGGTTCTGACCAGTTCTGGAGAACCGGAAGCAGAAATTTTGAGTAGTTCGAAGAACCGGTAAATACTACCTCTGACTGGCCCCACCTATTCTCTGCCTCCCGAGTCCCAGCTGATCAGGAGGAAACGGGGGTTTTGCAGTATCCTTCCCCTGGAGTGGGGTGGAAATGGAGATTTTACAGTATCCTTCCCCTGCCACGCCCACCAAGCCACACCCACCAAGCCACACCACGCCCACCAAGCCACGCCCAAAGAACCAGTAGTAAAAAAACCTAAATCCCACCACTGATTGTTGTACACTTCCCAGTGTCATGTTTTGTGAAGTGGATGGCTATATAAATTTGACAAATAAGTAAATAAAAAAGGCAAGCCTAAACTTGCTTACTTTTTTAAAAAGCAGTCAGAGTCAGCTAGCTGCTATTGTCCCTTTTGAAACCCAAGATCAAGCTTAATATAGTGGTACTGTATAGTATATTGAATATAGTGTGGAGTATTTTTATGTAACTATTTATGCATAAAATTCACTTCTTCCTGTGTCACACAGGGAGGACAGTGTCAGAAATATGCTGCAACAACAGAAAGACACAGGGAGCCATGAACATAATCTTCTTAGTGCCAAAGGATCAGAAAGGAGGAAGTTCTCTGACCCTAAGAAAAGGCAATGAAAGGAACAGGAAACATTTCACAAACATTCACATTTGCCATCTGGCAATAAACCATACAAGAATTAACACTGAAAGTCAATTGGAGCTTTTTAGCTACACAAAAACACACTAGCAGGGTCTGTATCTGGAAGGCCTTCTTCCCAGTTGTAGCTGATATGCCATGCAGTGTGCAAAAATACTTGTTTTATCTACAGATTCTACAAAGCATAATAAAAATCACTCTTCAATGAAAATACATCTTACTATTTCTTTAAATTCCCTTATTTGTATTTATTTACACAATTTATGCCCAACATGTTCATTGTTCAATATATCTTTATGTAGGCTTGCTAAATATATTTTATGGCGGTCTAAAAGCTTGCTCTAAATAGGAATAACTTCATATATATTGTCATGGAGATCTACTCTTGGTGAACAAGTCAGTAATCAAAATTTAGACCAGAATTAGTTGTAAGCTCATAGATCACATAAAGGGACAAGAGTATTTCACATATGACATAAATATGGTGTTGATGTCAATTAGGCATTAACCTAAATAAAATTAGTGCATCTTGCATAGAACAGCATCTTGCTAGTACTTTCCAAATGAGTTTGGCAGAATTTGAGCTCCTGTTTCTTAGTCAAGTTCAAAACTGAATGAGGAAATCAAGTGAAACTTAGTGAGGATTCCTTTCTACTGAAATACATCTATTTTAATCTTCCACAATTCTGTTAATAACTTCCAGAATGTTTATTCTGCCTGGAAATTGAGGGAATTGTAATACCAATGTGAGGAGTAAAACTCAACTCCGAAGTTGTTGGAATACAAAACAATTTTACTGAAGTGTTTGCAAAAAGCTGGTGGATTTCCAAGCATACAATCAAGAGAAACCACCCCGGTTACAGATCTCAGCATATTTTATACATTTCTATCACCGGCCGCTTGTCCATCCTTTCTAGGCCCAGTTGATAGACCTAGTCTGGTCACATGCTTTCCGACCCCTATAATCTGCTATCACACCTACAGTAATTGTTTAAAGTTAGTTAAGTCCTTATTGGGTTTGGGTAAGATACATCTCAGCCTTTCCCAAAGTTGAAGGCTTGAGAACAGCTAAAAATGCTGCAATGTATTAAATGCTCTCCTGCCAGTCCTGGTCTCAGAAAGAGAGGGCTTTTCTTGAAAGTTAAGGCTTATGGGAAATTATCAACAATACAATTGAAAAGCAAATTTAAACATGGCTGTATCTTCAGTAGTGGGTTCTAAAACCCTTTACTACTCGTTCGTGCGTGCGCTCGTGCACGATGCTTCTGCGCATGTGCAGAAGTGTCCCGGGCAGGTGGGCGGAGCCTCCCGCTGCCGCCGCTACTGGTTCTAAGAACCAGGCCGAACCGGGAGCAACCCACCGCTGTGTATCTTGGATATGTAGTAGTGTGGCTAAAATGTTAAAATACTAACTCTAGGTAATTTGAACAAAGGATAAACCTTATATAAACTAAAATATATCATTCATAAGCTATATGCTAGTCTATATAATGGAAAATTGCAACTGATTATATTGTATCTCACACCAACACATGGAGAGGAGAACAGATTGGGGAAAAGTGATCCAAATTCCTATATCATCATCATCATCATCATCATCATCATCATCATCATCATCATCACTATGTCACATCAATAGTAATTTCAATTTACTATAGATTATATTTTCTTTTTTGCTTTTGTTCAGTAGATAAATTCTAGAATGAAACAGATCAACCTGCTGCCCTTTTCACTTCTGATGCCTCATTGCAACTGTTTTTTCCCCCTTTCCTCCTTTTTTTCTCTCCCCCTCTTTTTAAAAATATCCACAGGTTTTTAAGTGTCTGCACTTAGGATTTATGTTACCATCTGTTTGAGGGATTATAGCTATTTTTAAACATAACCATCTTGCGTGTGAAATCATTTATTATTGGAGATTTATTTCTAAAAATTATGCATTCAGCATTTACTCATGCTTAAGGAGACATTGCAAGCACTCTCTGACAAAGAAGAAAGTAGGTCATTATCACTTGAAGTCTAACTGAAACACCATCATGTTTTGCTACTGGTTATATATTTTATTTCAGAGAGGAATATTGGCTGCTACACATAGTACTAAAATAGGCACATCAGGGGGATAGGCAAAATGTTAAACAGCAGACGCATGTAACAAGCTGTGAGTTTAAATGAACAACTGCCATCAAAACAGAAGGAAGGAGGAGTGGATAATTAGTTAACCCTTTCTCTTCCAGCAGCTTTCCAGCTCCTCCTACCACATGTTCTCTGCTTCTGATGGAAAATACCTGGAAAAATGATCTCCCCTTGCCATGTGGAAAACAGTCAGAGAAAACCATTTTCAGCTGGGAATGATGGAAGGAAAAGGTATCAAACTTTTTGGTTTGTTTGCTGAAGCCCCACTTGTTTTATTTGAAATTATTTGAAATCTGGATTTAACAGTAACTTTCTGCAACACTCGCCATAATCCGGTAATGGTATAATCTCTCTGAACAAGTGATCTAACACAAAAACTTGCCAACGTGTTTCGTTGGATGAGCAACATTGTTTAAAGAGATACAGACTCACACTCACAGGTGTTTACCAATAGTTGCAACTGTAGAATGCAATCCTCACCCCCCCTTTTTTTACATGCATCACAAAACTCTTGAAAGGAGCAGAGCTTTGATCATGTGATCAAGAATGCCTTTTGAACTCTGCACAGATGCCCTATTCACACTGGCTTTCCAAGAAACTGCATTGCTCTATGGGTTGAAAGGGTTGAATATGGATTTCTTTTCATTGCACTCTTTCTCTTTAAAAAAAAAAAAACACGTATTTGACTAGCTCTTATAAAACCAGGTGGTGGCAGAGTTAAATTGTTTGTCCTCACCCCATTTTTCTTTCTTTTTTTCCCAGACTCAAAATTACTATTATGGCCTTTTTATTCTTGAAGGCTTCACACAGTATGCAATTGGACTGGCATCTTAATATTTCAGCCTAATGCATATAAGAAAATCTCCCTCACTCAGGCATGGCCATACAATTTTCTCCTGGGAGCTGTCAACTCAGAACATTTTCAACAAAATGTATACATAAGAATGAATTGATTTATATGAATAATTCTCCAAATCATAAACTATTTATGGCTTTTGAATTATAACCTAAGATTGTAGCCTACAAAGTCCATGTGTGGCTCTGTAAATAATCACAAGTACAGAGATTATTAGTTTAAATACCACATTTTAAAATTTAAAATTTATTTTCGCCACCAACTATTTTGCTTCCCTTTTGTGTTTTGTTTGGGTTAAATCTGGCATTTGCATCATGGGAAGCGTTGACTTTAATGAAGGATTGTCATTCTTTTCTTTTATCCAGAATCTTCAGAATTTGCATAACTGTGGCTGCACATACTGTATTATGCCAGTATCTGCATAATAAAAAGTGGTTACCTGCAGCAGTGGTGGCCTTTGTCCTGAATCCCTAAGCCTTCTCCAAAAGTAAAATGGCCGCCACGAATAATAGACAGTCTGCCATTGAGAAAACTATATTCATAATTCTGAATAAATGATGAATTTCTATTTATCAAAGCATTGAAACAAAAGAAAATGCAGGTCAGTAAGCTCCATTTTTTCCTTTTGGATCAAAGGAAAATGAACCTGAATGGAAACTACCAGATGCAAAAATGACAACAACACCCCTCTGATTGTGATTGGTATATTTTATATTTCAGAAGATTTTTTTTCTATTTAAACTAAAATAATATCTGGGTCAGGGGTGGGTTCTAACTTACCTTGCTGCCGGTTCGCTTCCTCCCATGCTGCATGGCTGTGCAAAAAAAAAAAAAAAAAAAAAAAAACCCCCACCAAAAAAAAAAAAAAAAAACCCCCCCCCCAACCCGCCTTCCCTCCCCCATCCCCCCCTCCAAAAAAAGTTGCTTCTGCGCATGCGCAGAAGAAAAAAAACCCAGAATTTTTCTTTTAAATTCAAAAAAAAAAAAAAGATGGCAGCGTCCACGGACCGGCACCAACTGAACCAGCTCCGTGACGTCATCGTGACATCACCAGTGGGTCGCTACCGGTTCGGCCAAACCAGTCCGAACCGGGAGGAACCCACCTCTGATCTGGCTACTACTCGAACTTTCACCCCAGCTACAATTCTTTCATACTAAGGCTTGATCTTTCACTTGATCTTTCAACTCATCTGCCTCAGAGGTCTTAGGATATTTTATGCTTTCTTTGGAAGGAAAATGATCTAGTAAATAAATCCAAAGATCAAATAACAACCTAGCGATGTCATGAGGATTCAAAGAGACATTATATATGGGAAGGTTTTAAACTCCAACATTGATCATAAGCACCATGCAGATGTGAAGAAGTGATGGACACTATGGATATTTCTATAGAAGTGCATTTACATCTATTAATCAATCTCTGTTTCAACCCAGAGGAACTCAAGGGCCTTCCTCAATGGGCCTTAATCCAAATTAGAGCATTATTGCAGCCCAGGAGGCTCAGAATTTACATCAGTAAGCTCTTGACTTTCTTATAGAGCAATCAACTTTGCCTTTTTGATCTGACAGCTGTTCTTCTTCTGATTAGAATATTCATTTCTGCTTTCCCGTTAACAATATACACTAATTAGTCTGGAATTTTAAGAAGGTGCATATTTTTCCAATGGTTTTCTTTGACCATTCTTATTAGAAAAGCTTTTATCACACCTGTTAGTCTTGATAAGAAATCCTTACAGCTCCAGGAAATATTATGCAGGTCACCAATATCCCAGTACAGTAGTTAAATATCTAGATGGTAGCTTAAAGCAATTCATCGTGTTTTCTTAGCAATCACATTGATCTCACACGTCATTTAGGGCTTAATGATGATTAAGAATATTTAATGAAGTTTAACTTACTTTGATAAATTGACCTTACATGTCCTGGAACTAGTGTTTTATACTTCTGAAAGTTCAACTAAGACCTACAGAGATTTTAAAAAAAAATTTTCAGGATTAATCTGAACTGCTGCACTAGAAACAAGTAACAATTCCCAGGCCTTGTTTTTTATCCATTATTTAGAATAAATGTTCAAACATTAGGAAAACAGTAATTCATACGATATTTAAAATGCAGTTAAAATAAATAAAAAAAGTTATATAAAAACAGCAGCAGCTAAAATATAGGTCTTTATGAGAATTAAGTGAAAAACCTAAGCAAATAAAAAAAGGATTATGATGATTTGGGAAGGGATATAAAAATGTCAAAAGCATTTTCCAACCACTTTTGAAAAATCCTACTCCTGATCCTTGTCAATCACACAACTTTCCTGGCAAATCAGAATGCAATACTGTTAAAGCTCAGGGCTAAGGTCCCAAACCATTTATGGCTGTATAGCTGAAACCTGCAGTTTAAAGTGAATTAAGAAATGAGTAAATAGCCACTAGTGCAGCCAGCCCAGTACTAATATGTACTGATGTAATGAAATCAGTAACGAAATTCTCTTCTTATTCCTATGGGAAGTATGTGTCTTCCTCAATCTTTGGTTCTCTACCAGAGAACTGAGAATTTGAGGGTTCTACACTGTATCTTAAATATTGCTAACACTGTACTTTTCTGGACAGAAAGCTCTGATATTCCTGGGATCTGCTGATGCCACTCTTCCAGTTTAGGAGTCACAGCCTCAAGTTACGGTAGGAATGGAAAATTCTGTAATGGCCACTATTCAGGCTAACATATCTGACAGAGACAAAAATAAACACCCACACATTATAAGGAAGGAAGGAAGGAAGGAAGGTCTAGTGAAGAGAAGGACCAGGGGAGACATGATAGCAGTGTTCCAATACTTGAGGGGCTACCACAAAGAGGAGGGGGTCAGGCTGTTTTCCAAGGCACCAGAAGGCCAGACAAGGAATAATGGATGGAAACTGACCAAGGAGAGATTCAACCTGGAGATAAGGAGAAACTTTCTGACAGTGAGAGCGATCAACCAGTGGAACAGCTTGCCTTCGGAGGTTGTGAGAGCTCCAACAATTGAGAGGAGATTGGACTGCCATTTGTCTGAAATGGTGTAGGGACTCCTGCTTGAGCGGGGGGTTGGACTAGATGACCTACAAGGTCCCTTCCAACTCTATTAATCTGTAAATCTGGAAGGAAGGAAGGAAGGAAGGAAGGAAGGAAGGAAGGAAGGAAGGAAGGAAGAAAATGTCTTTATATAAAATATAATTGAAAATAAAAACATGGAATCTGCTTTGAATGGTAAGAATAATAGAAATACGAAAAAAGAAATGAAAGTTGAATAAGCAAATTAATGGAAAATCAAGGGAGAATGGATCAAGTGAAAATGAAAAGGTGATGAATGAAAAAACAACAGCAATTCAGCTGTGCTCAAGCACATCAACATATGCCGAAGCATTCAGGAAGAGAAATTGGATACATATTAAAATATGCTTTGTTTGAATGATCTGTGATTTCATAACGTGAAAAATTACTTTCAGACATTTATAGAGTCTAAGTTCCTCAATAGAATTTCTGTTTATTTGCCATTTGTGTTTAATTGGCCTCTTAGCATACATCAAGACATTTGTCTTTTGGCAATTAATACTCAACAATTCTTTTGAGCAATAGGTGGTAAGAGTCTGTGATACTCTCCTAGGACTAATTTGGGCCATGAAAAGTATCATCACATAACTCTCATTTAAAAATAATTTAATTTATTACTTTAATGTATTAATAGTTAAATCCTCCACCAATTTAGGAAGATAAAAGTTCCCATGATCAAGCTTTTAAGCATAGTGTTAATATACAAGTTAAACAGAAGAGGTCTCCTAAATACTATTATTTTATTCTGTCTGGATTTTACATAACTATTTGTCACAAATAGGAATAGCAATAGCAATAGCACTTAGACTTATATACCGCTTTACAGTGCTTTACAGCCCTCTCTAAGCGGTTCACAGAGTCAGCATATTGCCCCCAACAATCTGGGTCCTCATTTTACCCACCTTGGAAGGATGGAAGGCTGAGTCAACCTTGAGCCGGTGAGATCTGAACTGCCGAACTGCAGCTAGCAGTCAGCTGAAGTAGCCTGCAGTACTGCACTCTAACCACTGCGCCACCTCGGCTCTATGATCATACAGTTTCTAAAGCAATGTTCCCTCTAAGCTGCATGGCTGCGCGGCCACGCACGTGACAGGGAATCGCCACGCGGCAGTGTCCAACTGCCGTGCAGCGATTTTCAATGTCAAAGGGAACATTGTTCTAAAGTAGCAGTAATAGTCATCGATTTACACCAGAAATCTCAAACTCATGGCCCATGGATTGCAGGAGGCTTTCATGCAAACAGGCAGCAGGGAGATAAAGAAAGAAGAATGTTAGCATTGGAATGGTAACCAGCCTATTGTAAGATCAAATATGGAAAATAACATAGAACCTGGCTATATCAGAGAGGTCAGTCCCTTGGAATTGGAAGGGACCTTGGAGGTCTTCTGGTTCAACCCCCTGCTCAAGCAGGGAACACTACACCATTCCAGACAAATTGTTGCCCAATCTCTTCTTAAAAACCTCCAGTGTTGGAGCACCCATAACTTCTGGAGGCAAGTTGTTCCACTGGTTTATTGTTCTGTCTGGAAATTTCTTCTTAGTTCTAGGTTGTTCTCTTCTTGATTAGTTTCCATCCATTGTTTCTTGCCTTGCTTTCAGGTGTTTTGGAAAATAGGTTAACCTCCTTTTCTTTGGAACAGCCCCTTAGATATTGGAACACTGCTATCATATCACTCTAGTCCAGCGGTTCTCAACCTGTGGGTCGCGACCCCTTTGGGGATCGAACGACTGTTTCACAGGGGTCGCCGCACGCGCTAGCCCGCCATCTTGGTGCCACCGTCAGCAGGGGTGAAATGCTCCCGGTTTGGGCATGCCTGCGGGTCGCCGGACAGCCGGTAGCCACAGAAGCGGGAGACTTCGCCCACCCGCCCGGACGCTGCCATTTGGGTTGTTTTACCCTCTACACATGCGCAGAACGCTTTGTGCATGCGCAGAGGGTAAAAGAACCAAAATGGTGACGTCAGGGGGGGAGGGTGGAGCCTCAGCCGGGGAGGGGGTCACGGGGGGGTCGCGGCATTAGAAAGGTTGAGAACCACTGCTCTAGTCCTTCTTTTCACTAGACTAGACATACCCAATTCCTGCAACCTTTCTTCATATGTTTTAGTTTCCAGACCCCTAATCATCTTTGTTGCTCTTCTCTGCACTCTTTCTGGAGTCTCTTTATCAGACTAGGGAAGACAAGGGAAGCAAACAAGAAAAAGCCAAAGGAATTATGAAAGAAACGTAAAGTTCTTGCTCAGCAAGGGGAAAATGGTTACGGGCAACTCTCAAATGTGTTATTCTAAATTTAAACATCCTAGATATGAACTTGGAAAAAAGTGTCATATCAATCTAATAATAAAACCAGTTACTGTTTTTTTTTTAATTAATGAAAAGCTGCCAGATAAGTGGCCAAAGACAAAAGCTTTGTTTTGCAATTCTTGTACAGTTAATGTTTGTTGATATAATTCTGTTAATATATTTTTGACTTTTGATTCATTAGAGACTTTTGTATTACTGTATGAAAAAGCTTCAGTATGGTGGCCTCAGACTAATGATTGCAGCAATTTGAGCTTGAGATCCCAGGACCCCATTAAGTCAAAAAAGTTGGCAAAAGCTGCATAAAGGATTGATTTTTATAAATAGGAATAATTGTTGCTAAATTCTAATCCTTAGAAATAATCTCTGAATGAGAAGTAAAAAAGAACAGCAACCAACAAGGTTCACCATTCAGTATTAACCTTAATCAACTCTGGGGGATGATTCAGTTATATGATTTCTTAAGTTCCTGATTGGGTAACATCCCCAAAGTGTACTTCAATATCTAATCTCTACAAGGCAGTGGAATAACCAATTTTGCTATTAAAAATTAATTGAAGGTTTCAGTATTCATGTAATAGGCCAGTGGCAAGTTCAGACAGTATAATGTGACAGCCTTCTTTTAAAAAAAAATACTTTATTTTGAAATAAAATGAGGAGTTCAGGCAATTAAAAATGAAGATAATGCATAGTTAATCACACAGATTATGCTAATCATGCAGAATAATCAATAATTAAGAGAGTGAATCAAAGAAAGTATTCATTGTCTGCTGTCCTTAGTAAATCAAGGGCAAGGAGTCTATCGGACACAGTTTTAGGAGCTTTGCTTTCATTAGCTAATTAAGAGGTAGGTGGGTTTATTTTTAATGCAGAAAGGGAATGTAGGGAAAAAGGAATAGCTTCTTAGCTTTTTATGAGGAAATGTAGGCCTATGAGTCTTGGATATGGAATGGAGAAAATCACCTTCAAGCTCCCACTTTAGTTTTATCAAACTAGATTTGGTAAACTAGATCAAACTATCAGATCTGGGCTGCCAGCACCTAATGTCACTAGATGTATCTCCTTCTGCCATCTCTGGTGGGCATCCAAATTTTGCAACCCAATTTGATTGCCTCAGAAAAGACATGATTTATTGATAGCTGATAATTCTCTAGAAATCTTCAGTTTTATGACTGCAATGATATAGTTTTTCTTGTCAAGTTTCTGCTTCCTCTTAGACACATTAGGGAACATTATTATTTTTGTTTCTAACTATAATCGTGGTCCACACCAGGGGTGGGTTCTAATTTACCTCGCTGCCGGTTCGCTTCCTCCCGCGCCGCATGGCTGCGTCTCATGGGCGCGTGACTGCTTTGCGCGCACGCGCATGCGCAGTGCAAAAAAAAAAATCCCCCCCCCAAAAAAGCCGAAAACAAGATGGTGATCCATGTGCAGTGCCGAAAACTCGGCTTTTGTGCATGCGCAGAAGAAAAAAAATCAAAAAAATTTCAATAAAATAAAATAAAATAAAATTCAAAAAAAAAGATGGTGGCATCCACGGACCTGCACCGACCGAACCGGATCCGTGATGTCATCGTGATGTCACCAGCGGGTCGCTACCGGTTCGGGTGAACCAGTCCGAACTGGGAGGAACCCACCTCTGGTCCACACCTTACCTCCTGATTTCATTGGATTCTTTATTGTTTGCAAAGAGGTAGGGTGTCTACCACCCTCATACTATTTTGGTGCAAGAACCTTAAAAAATGTTTTCCCAGAGTCAGGTATCAAAAGAAAATACACTCTGAAGTATCCCTTCAAATTTCTTTCAGTAGTTACAACAGCATGGGAGGGGGTGTCCTTCCTCCTCCTTTCCATATTTAAAAAAATCAGGAAAAAAGTACAGCCCCTATGCAATGGAGAGGAAGGAGAGACAACTCTTATTGTATCATAAACCTGAACAATATTTTTCCCCGTCTGGACATTAGACTTTAAGCCCACTTCTGATATAAGTACAGTACAGTACAATATAAGATATGCCAAAATCTGGCAATTTTGAGTTTTCACTGGCACATGATGCTTGCAGAAAACAAAGATGCTCCTAAACAGACCCTGTTGGCTTTCTCACTATGAAAACTTTATTAAACTGTTGTCAAATCATTTAAACATATGCCCAAAGCCTCCTTTAAGTCTGCTTTTGTTTCATAACTTGGAAGAAGAAATTTCATGTACAGTATAATAAACATAAAAATGAGAAAGAGGAAGCAGAAACTCGAGAAGAAAAACTATATCATTGCAGTCATAAAACTGAACATTTCTAGAGAATTATGAGCTATCAATAAATCATGTCTTTTCTGCATTTTGGGTTGTAACCTTAGTAACTATGTATCCATAGTAACATTGATCTCTTTAAAATAATATTGTA
The DNA here is from genome assembly GCA_003457575.1 of Thermophis baileyi. Lineage (NCBI taxonomy): Eukaryota > Metazoa > Chordata > Lepidosauria > Squamata > Dipsadidae > Thermophis > Thermophis baileyi. The sequence continues at coordinate 1,544,451 of QLTV01004224.1, forward strand.
ATCAAAGTCTTTTGATTAAATTCTGATTTCAGCATCCAAGTTACATTTTGTATTTCTACACTTTTCACATACTGTTATTCACACCTTGACAATTCTTTATATAGCTTTATCTGTTTTGGGAGGCTTTTTAATCTTGCTTTAAATAAATGTTAATATATTCTATTAAATATATGGCTTTAGGAAATTTTTGAAGCCTTCATGTTGCTTGATAGAACAGTCGCTAAAATTGAGGTAGCTGCACTGAATTATGTTTTGGGTATGCATTTAATATTTGAATATCATTTATACTCTGCCTCTCAGCCTAAAACAGGTAAGTGTATAATGCTTCATTCTTTTTTTAAAAAAAAATGAAATTAGGATTTTCTAGACCCTATGTTGAATTTAAAGTTGTTTTCTTCTCAAGAGTCCTCAAATCTATCCAAGGGAGTTTACTATTTTTTCAGCAAATTCAAAATTTGATTTATATGTGAAGATATTTATCACTTACCAGAGAGCAGAGCACACAAAACAAGATTATATTAGATTCACATTCATAATAAGAAAGTGATTCTAAACATTTACTGAATTTTAAATATCAATCCATCAGTCATTCAACTTTTCACCTCCCGGTATTAAAATGAATGTAGCCACTTTCTTTTGCAGATGCAATCTGGCATTATGAAGTAAATAAATAAGAAGAAATAATAAGAAATCATTTCTCAATAAATAAGACTCAGATTCTGATATAGTCATTTTACATGTCATGTAGCCCACTGATTAAAGATATCTCTAAATACATGAGTTAGATTGACAATTTGGCAAAGTATAATTTTAAAACTGTCCTTGGTATAGAAGAGAATTAACATCTATAACACATAACTCCTCTCCTATTTACTAAGTACTACTATATATATAGACGGAAAATTCAACACATAAGCCTTGTCCCCTCCGATAGCCTCTTCTACGAATACTAATGCTTCTATCTGAGGGAAACAATTTCAAATTTATCCATGAGTCTTAATTCTCATAAAGGTTAATTCAAAAATGTTGGCATAAAGATCAGTCTTAAAGTCCCCGCATTTATTATCAATTACTTTATAATGTATGATGAACATTTTTCCCCATAGCTAATCTTTTTCCTAATACCAGAAGTAATTATGATAAAACTTCAGTGTAAGCTGGTTTGGTACCTCTTCGCCTTTCATTCTTATTATAATCCTTTATCCTTGTTACCCTCTTAGCACTACCTTCATTTTTGGTCAGACTTAAAATGATGGATAAGGTCCATGGTGGATAGAAACATTTTTAAAACTAGGAACAATGTTGGTGATACTTAAAGTTTTGGGAATAATCTAAGCTTATAATACATTTCAGTAAAATGTCATACAGCTTTACAGGCTGTATATTCTTTTTCACAAAAATAATATTCCTGAGCTCCTTTTATCTGGCAGCTAATATGGAAGCCTGTTCCCTCCACCTGCCAATCTATTATTTTCATATAGCACATAAGTTATCCTCTCTATATAGGATACAGGCAAAGGAATAACTAGAAAAATCCAGAATTTGCATTCTTCATCATACAAAACAAACAAACAAAACACAAAAGAAAAAAAAGAATTAAAAAAAATCATGATCATGATAACAAGTAGCATTCTGATTGCAACTGAGATAATTGCCCTGAAGTAACAGTTGATCTAAATTGGTAGAGTTTGCTAGGAGAAGTATGAAGGTTAATACCTCAATGCCAAGGACCTGAGACTACAACAAGAAGTTAGAAGTCAGTGCAACTTGTCAGTGCAACAAATATGTGGCAATTAAGGGAAAGACAAGGTATTTGCCATTAGACAACTTGAAGCCAGTGAATGCATTAGAATGTGTTATCACAGGATATGGAAAAATGTTCTAGGAGTAAAGAGGCAAAAACAGAGTTTGGAAAAATATAAAAGAAGTGGAGCTTCTCTGCAGGTAACAGGGAAGAGGAGAAATGTAAGACTGCAGCAAAATAGAAAGACTTGATCAGCAATATTTGGCCAGCCAAGGAGTATGAGAGTGACAATTCCTTCTGCAACTGGACTGAGTTAGGTCAGATCCATTATCAAAGCAATAAGGGTATAAATACCTCAAGTCCAAAACAAGCAGAGAATATGTGAAAGAGTATCAGACAGACCCTTCCCTAATTCACATGGAGCTGCTGGAATTGCCACATTGGAATTATGAAGGGGGTCTGGCAATTTCATCAATAGCAATAGCACTTAGACTTATATACCGCTTCATAGTGCTTTACAGCCCTCTCTAAGCGGTTTACAGAGTCAGCAAATTGCCCCCAACAATCTGGGTCCTCATTTTACCGACCTCAGAAGGATGGAAGGCTGAGTCAACCTTGAGCCTGGTGAGATTCGATCTGCCAAACTGCTGGCAGCCGGTGATCAGCAGAAGTAGCCTGCAGTACTGCACTCTAACCACTGCACCACCACGGCTCATCATCATCATCATCATCATGTGCTAAGAATTTTGAAAGAAGAATATGAGAAGGCAGGTATTAGTACTTTCTTTGAGGAATTTAAAGATCATTGGGAGAAATAAAGAATGGAGAATTGGTTTATCTGATCAAGGTTAAAATAATGAGTTGCTACTTCTGGTGTATTTAGTGACTGTTTGGGCATGAATGATAATGGTTATTTCTAGTAATGATTAATTGCTTTTTGACTGGGACTGGACTTTTTGAAGCAAGGAAATAGGAGATTATTGGGAAAAAAGGAAGTGATATTGTACGGCCTTCACAGTCATGTGATGCTTCATTTGTGACCACATCACTTAGTGACAAAGTTGCCAGTCCCCATTGTGGTCACTAGGCAAGAGATACCTGCATTTGTACTTCTTTACTGCAAGTAGCGAAATTGTTCTTATTTGAGCTTTGATCCCCCTCCCCCGTTTTTGTTCTTGGATTTGTAAAGGAGGAAGAAATCTCCTTAGACACCCACCCACACTCCTTTATGGGGTAGGAACATGGCACCATGCTCTGTTTAAAATAGTTGCTACCTCATACTCTAACTAAGGTTCCACCCACAGGCTGAGAAGATATTACCAGATATATAAAAAATTTAAAGATAGCCAGGAAGTACAGGAATAAGATGTACACACTGAGCTATGATAATAAAGACATGAAAAGTTAAAACTAGTTCATCTTTGACCTTGTTACAGACAGGACTTGCAATGTAGTCAATATGCTTCTCCTTAGATATGAAGGTGAGGAAGGGTATACAGTATAGCATAGCCAATTTTATGAAAGGTGCTTTTTCAAAAGGCAACTGGACCTGGATGACTGAGAATCTCCATAGACAACTTTATGAAACTCTTATGAGTTGGAGGAGAATGTCACCCACCTGAGAATAGGACATTATAGTGGGAGATTTTATAGATATTTAGGGAAGGAGAAGGTCCTTTCAGCCTTCACCTATTGCCTCATTAAAGAAGGCTTTTCTCCCGGAGAAGGCTGAGGGGAACCTGGGCTTCTTTGAAGCAAAGTCAGAGGGACATTCATTGACCTTTAAAAGTAAAGGGCTGTTGGCTGCTTCATGAAGCAGCTTTGAGGGAGTGCTTCATTCAAAGATTCATCAAAGCAAAGCATTCCTTCAAAGTTTCTCATAGCCCTAATAAATAGTAATAATTGGCACTTTAAGGCAACTGGGAAAGAGAACCAATGAACACCATATTTCATCTTCTCTTGATATTGTCAAGTTTTATATTGAAAGTATTTGTTGTTTTGTTTCAAGAATACTTCAGAGCAAGCAACTTTTTGCATTTGATTTCTTTGGTTCCAAATCAACTGAGTGTGATTGATAAGAAGAAATAATTATCTTAGCACCCTTGAAAATTACTTCAACCTCGAAAATGGCTTTGATTAGGTTATGCACAGAGAACCAAGTAATTCCCTGTAACGGTACTTTTATAATTTGGAAGAAAGAACTCCAGCATTAAATATATATTTTAAATAAAAATTAAGAGTGGCAGAAACCTTTGATCACTAAGCTTTGTATGAGTTCAGTGTTCTTACGTAAACCTTCCTGATATTTTAGATAAGAAGGTATGAGTTTTTAGTATTCTCAAGTATAATCATCAGAACACCGAGTAAAATATTCAATATTCACAAATCTATTAATGCTGTCATCTTCTGAGAAATTAAAGCATTTTTGTCTTGAGCCCATGATAGTGCAGCAGTTCTTGGAAAGGACTTTTGTAGCAAAAAACAATTCTGCTAACCTAAATTTCAGCAAAACGATTTTTATCTAAAGGGGAATTCCTGCTCTATTAAAAAATTTGAAGTTAAACATATTTTTCTCTTATCTCATAATTGCTAGATGTATTTTGAAGGCAGCAAAGACACTATCACATTCATTCTCAGTGGACAGAGTTCTTAATAACAACATCAGATTTATAGTTCTGCTTTCTCCACTTGGCTAAGGAACATTTATAGCCAATATTGTCCAACATGTGAGCATCTGTCTAAGAATCAGGTGGGATCAGCTCATATATCAACATTTGGAGATGTTCATACTGTTCAAACTTTATTCTAAAAAGTTACAGTTTCTTAAGGAAATAAAACTGTCTTGGGTGATAATTTAAATAAAAAACATGAAAGTGAATGGGATGAGTGAATCTTATGACGTGAGAATAGAGAGATTAAAAAATTGAAGAGCAACCAAGGAGGAAAGATGAAAGCTCTGGGTTCAGATAGACCAATATTTGTTTTGTAGGTCATATTTTATTTCTATTATGTAAACAATTGGTTTGAAAACTCTGTCCATTAAAAAAATGAAATGGGTGTTCTGTGACTAATTTGGCTCTGCATAGCAGCTATTTTGGAGCCTTTGACTTAAAAAAACACCCCACTTCTATATATCTATCTATCATTATTTCATTATGCTTGCTTCCCAGAAAATGAGTATAGGAATTCAACATGCAGTAATCAGATATAGTTACGTTGTGATCTATTGTAAAATACTGTACACAATTGAATTCCTCAGGTGAAAATAATATTTTTTTATTTGAATCAACAAAGCCCAGAAATCTATATTGTTCTACTCAACCACTATAGACATTAATTTTACTTGGAACACTGTAATCTCTCTCTAGTCTTTAAAAACTGCTTGGAGTATTTCATTATTTAGGTGCAATTAAGAGGCAAAAGCATATTATTCCATTAGCTAATTTCTATCAGCCACAGAGAAGGATCTAAAACAAATCAATGCTATTGCTGTTAAAATCTAGAAAAGCACAGGATTCATCTTTTTCATTTTTAGCCACTTACTAAAACTCTGTCTGTTTGTAACCTTCAATTAGCCCAAATGATGCATCATAGCATAAAAATGTTGGAATCAAGGTATCTCTAATCTGCTAACTTAAAAATACAGGTATGCACATTACTGTAATTTAAATTTCAGAAATTTTCATACCAGTTATATTCTAAAACTTGTGGCTGCTGCAACATCACCACAATGAGCCATTGTCATTATTACTGACACTTCTTGCCATTCTGGGCAAACTCACATGAACTTAGTATCTCATATTTCACAGCATAAGTTCTAGTTAGTAGCTTTAACACAGTAGCATCTTTACCATACAATAACAAGTTAATATACTGAGTAATGATTAAAATGTTCAATATTATATAACATATCTTTAATATTATTTTTAGTAGGGCGGCCTGACTTTTTCATGTAGAATCTTCAGTGCCTAAAAGAAATATCCCATCCAGAAATGGAGGAAATGTAGTGCAGACTTAACCATGAACTATTATTAAATTCTCTATAAAACAGGACACTATTCTCCTATATTGAGGACATAGTATTCAGTGGTATGTAAACCAAATAAGAGCACTGTTGCTACCAAAACCACATATTTAGGATAAACCATTACACCTGGGATGTAATCACTGGGAAGCTACTGAGAAAGTCACTTTGAACTCGGCAAGGTTTCAGGGAGAGGAGATCTGAAGAAAATATTAAGAAACAATTATATTGGAGAAATAAATTAGTAGGTATTTGAATATTTAGCATTGGACATATCAACTATATTAACTTTTTATAAGCATTAATTACATAGCATACATTTACTGAAGCTATGAACAAAATATTGGTGCAGAAAATCTATATCAAAAAAGAGAACATTTGTAGCTCATAGTTGAAATGAGAAGTCCTTTGTGCTCTTGGAGCTTGCAGTTTTCTTGCAGATGTTTCATTACCCAAACTAGGTAATATCATTTGGGCTGAAGATCCGAGAACACCAAGGACTCCTTTAGCTGTACATTGTTACTCAGTTATTTGCCTTCCTAGATGTACTAAAGCAGGGGTGTCAAACTCATGGCCCGTGGCCCAGATGCATCACGTGCTGGCCATGCCACCCCCAGTTTAGCGAAGAGGGAAAAGTCGTGATACATCACGTGACAACATGACGCCGTGAGTTTGACACCCCTGTGCTAAAACAAATTAGTCTTTCTCATATCTACCCTAAAACATAATGGATAAATGGAATACATGGGTAAATGGAATAAGAATTTAAAAATACTTCATATCCAACATTCAGATAATCTCACCTGAGTTTTTAAATACCTAACAATTGAGTTTTTAGACATTTGTGCACACAAACCTGGCCATCTAACTTATTTCAGACATCTACATAACAAATACATAATGAACATTGACATATCTTGGTTTGTTGAATGGATTGTCATTTCCTACTCAAATATTCTGGCCCTTTTAGAAGTTTGGAAGATCAACACTTTACTCTCTATTAGGGTGTTTATTTTATATAGCAATTACAATTAAGGGGAGAGAATTGGTGCAGCTGAAAAGTGTTTGCATATGGGAGACAGCCAATGAAATTTTTATGTGTAGGCCTTGCAACAGCTGTGCATAACAGCAGGTCTCTCTCTTCCTGCTGTTTCATACTTTCCATTCACTGAAGAGGATAACTGGAGTACAAAGCAAGCAAGCCTTTTTTTTAAAAAAGAGCAAAACTTTTACTTTATCAACATTTCATTATAGAAGCCAGTTTGAGAGCCAGTTTAAAGGCTCTAGCAGTTTAGGCACTAAGCTAGAAAGCAGGAGACCATGAGTTCAAGACCCACCTTAGCCATAAAGCCAGCTCGGTGACTTTGGATCAGTCACTCTCTCTCAGCCCAACTCATCTCACAGGCTTGTTCTTGTAGAGATAATAGGAGGAAGGTATGTTTGCCACCTTGAGTTAGTTGTAAAAATAATAAAGAGGGGTACAAATAAATATGAGGATGGAGTCAGAGGTGGGTTCCTCCCAGTTCGGACCGGTTTGCCCGAACTGGTAGTGACCTGCTGGTGACATCATGATGACATCACGGAACCGGTTCGGTTGGTGCCGGTCTGTGGGCACCGCCATCTTTTTTTTTGAATTTTTTTGAATTTTTTGAATTTTTGAATTTTTTTTCTTCTGAGCATGTGCAGAAGCCAAGTTTCCGGCACTGTGCATGCGGTCGCCATCTTGTTTTCGGGTTTTTAAAAATTATTCTTTATTTTTTTTTGGATTTTTTTGGCATTGTGTATTTGTGAGTCGGTGTCGGTCCATGGGTGCCACCATCTTTTTTTTGAAGTGCTTTTTATGTTTTTGAATTTTTTTTTCTTCTTCTGCGCATGCGCAGAAGCCGAGTTTCCGGCACTGCGCATGCATCGCCATCTTGATTTTGGCTTTTTAAATTTTTTAAATTTTTTTGCACTGCGCATGCGCGTGCCCACGAGGCGCAGCCACGCGGCGTGGGAGGAAGTGAACCAGCAGCGAGGTAAATTAGAACCCACCCCTGTTTGGGTCCCCTCAACTTTTCAGTCCAAGAAAGCGGCTGAAAAATGCCCTTCTTCTGTTTTGCAGCCATGCACCATTTTCTGTCCTTGCCTCCTTCCCATTTTTATTTGGTTTTCCCTCCCACCCTGAAAGGAGCTTCAAGCAAAAGGAAGTGAGGGGGGGGAAGGGGGGGAAGAAGGATCTGGAAGTGGGAAGGGAAGGGATTGGGAAGAATGAGAACAAGGTCTTAGAGTCCGGAATCCAGAGCGTGCCTTTCCCCTTCTTTCTTGCAGTGCTTTTATTTCCAAAGCCCCCACCCACCCACTCCACTCTCTTTCCCTAAAAACGGAGCTCTTGGTCCGAAGCAATTGGTGTGAAAAGAAAGCAAGATTTAAAGAAAACAAAGTTGAGCTAGTTTGTAAGGAAAACAAGTACTGTCAAGGTTCAGTGCAAGCCATATTAGTATTCCAAACTAATGAGTCTTAATGTCTGGTTAAAATGGGTAGTACTTCCATTTAAAGAAGAAAAGCATAGCTCAGACTATTGCTATGATTTTTTTGCTCCTATATTCTGTTGTTTAGGTATAAATTTTGTTAATGTAGAAATTTTACTTAAAGCCTATTAAACAACGGAGCTAGCTGTCTGCCTGCAATCATGTGTATCTATTAAGAGTAAATCCCACTGAAAGAGAGTAGCCTTACTGCCAAGTAAACTTTTTTAAGGTTAGTCCCCTTCTTCCCTTCCCTTAGGCTTTACATAGTTGAAAGATAGGATATTGAATTGATTAGTAGCAGGTGTATTATAGAGTGAAATGAAAACTTCTGTAACAACATATA
>QLTV01004224.1:1562365-1599420 GCA_003457575.1 Thermophis baileyi
GACAGAGAATAGATTTGGGCGGGGCCAGTCAGAGGTGGTATTTACCAGTTCTCCGAACTACTCAAAATTTCTGCTACTGGTTCTCCAGAACTGGTCAGAACCTGCTGAATCCCACCTCTGCTGTAAACCGCTTAGAGAGGGCTGTAAAGCACTGTGAAGCGGTATATAAGTATAAGTGCTACTGCTAATATTGGAAACGTTGAGGAATAATACTTGCTTATTTATAGCTATACAAGTCAAAGAAACAATCTTTCAGAAGGCAACAAGTCTACCAATCAGGTTTTGGAGGGCTGCAAAGTACTCACGTGTTTCACTTAACTTCAGTGGAAAAAAAATTATATTTTCTGTCTTAGTCTGATTTTTTTTTAAAGCATGGTGTGTCAAGTGTAATCTTTAATTCTTTGTAAGCTGCTGTACGAAGTGAGGACTTTAAATCCTCAAAATAAATTAATCACATTCAAGCTTCAAAAACTTTCTTTTGCCCCAGTCCATTTAGTTAAAGGATCTTCCAAACATCAGAGGCTATTAGATGCCAAAAGCAGGTGAAAAATGTTCAGTGATCAAGAGAAATCTGCAATTATTAGCTATTACTGACACCCCAACCCATTGATTGTTAGCAGCTCATTAACATAACAAAGGATAATCTCCCTGCATCCATAACTGAATGCATAAAAACTATCTTTAAATCACTTTCATTGTTTGAATGTTCCATTTTCATGTGGACTCAATACACGCACAACATTATAAGTCTTATTACTCACCCAAACTAGAGTGGTGCCAGTTTCTAGAAACCATAATCATATAATGATCACTTTGGTTTCTGACTGTTGGAGCAACAGTTGCATACAGATTTCATTAAACGAACAAATGAAAACCAATGTTTTATAACCTAGAAAAAGGTCTAAAGTATCATCTAAAATATGATTTGAAGAAAATCATATAGGTAAATAGGTATAAATCAGCAAGAGATAATATGGGATTGTCTAAATTGTTGAAATATATCAGTGATTCATTCTCAATGCAAACAGTCATTTACAGCAAGAATGTGACTGTTTCATAAATTTTCAGTAAGGGTTCTCCCCACCCCCACCCCCAGGATGAACACTAAAAGGTTCATTGTTCTTAAATACTATAATGTTTGTAGGGGGGTAAATTTATTAAAAAGTGGATAGAGATTTATCAAATTGATATTCTATTATACCAGACTCCCGAACCATTGCCTTTCATTGGTATCCTTCATAAAAAGACCCATGGCATGTATTAAGGTTTGTTTAAACCGTTTTTCACCCCTGCCTAATTCTCTGACAGGGCTTGCTTGTGAAACTGAGTTATTGACAAGTTCCTTATTAGTTTTGTTGCTAAGGAGAAATCAGATTCCAATCTCTGGTTAGATTTAACTAAGCATGACTTCTGAAACCATAGCTGTTAATCTAACAGCAGTTAGGGAGACGTTGTGTGTGTGTGTGTGTGTGTGTGTGTGTGTGTGTGTGTGAGAGAGAGAGAGAGAGAGAAATGTGATTTGATACTAGATCAACTGTTATCCTGGAAATATATATCTGTGAAAGAAGCTATCTGCTCCTTTGTTTTTAAGGCAACCAAATTTAAGTTCTACATCTGATGGGTTCATTATGTGCCATTAAGTCATTTTTGATTCCTGTCAACCACATAGATAGATTTTCTTGACAATGATCTGTCTCTAACTTGGTTTTTCAGTACTGTAGTACTATAATTCAGTCCATCAAACTTATTCATGGCCATCTTCTTTCCTTTCGCCTTTCTCAGAATTAGAACCTTTTCCAGAGATTTAAGTCTTCATATGATGTGTCTGAAGTAAGATAATTGGAGTCTAGACATTTGTGCTTTGAGTGCCTTCAGAACTCTTGGTTCATTTGTTTAATGATCCCTTGGTTTGTTTTCTTGACTATCCATAGTATACTCAGGAGTCTTTTTTTAACACCAAAGCTCAGAAGCTTTCAATAAGCTGAATTATTTGGTTATAATAACAGGGTACATTCTGATCTGGATAGAGGTCAAACTACTATTTCTTTCTCTATGATACAGCCTTGGTTTTCTCAGCAAAACACCTGTCTGATTTATTTTAGCCTTCCATAAAAAATAGGAAGTTAGTGACTGGGAATCAAAAAGGCTGTGATTTGGTTTTATTGCTCTGTTCTCAATGTCTGATGGCCATTGGATCACTTTGAATATTCTACTGTGGACTTCTTCAACCTGTTTATTCATTTACGATGTATAAGCAGCTCCAGTCAAGTTAACTGGATAATTTGTGGTAAACAAATGCTCAAATTCAAAAATTGGGTTGAAAACATGCAAGATCAATATCAGTCAAAATCTAAACTATAATTCAGTACAATTACAGTATATATAAACAAGAAGCTACACATTCAAAGAAAAACCAGATTGGTATAGTGGTGAAGGCATCAGGCCTGAAACTGGGGGACTATGAGCTCTAATCCTGTCTTAGCCACAAAACTAGCTGGATGATATTGGGCCAGTCTCTCTCTCTTTCTCTCAGCTTCCAAAATCTTGCCAAGTAAACTGCATGGACTTGTCCCGAGGGTTGCCAGGAATCAAAACTAACTTAAAGGTACTAAATAGATAAATAGAAATTCAAAACCAAAGAACCAACTCATTGTATATAGGAATAATTATTATAATTCTGCCTCAAGTTATAATGGAACCTCCAAAGCTTTTAAGACTTTCTGAAATTCAGGAGGGAAGCTTATAATAGTGATAAAGGCTGATAAATGTCTATTTAATCTGGTTTCCCTAAGGATCATTTAATCCATCAGGCCCAAAGGAGCATCACAATGAATTAATTCTTTCCTTTCCAATAATGTGAGCATTGGAAGATATGTCTTGTAGGTTTTCTTTGGGAATACAAAAATTTGACCTGATTTTACTAAATAGATTTACTTAGATGTCACTGGAGCCAGCAAAATGTAAATATTTTATAATTGGCAATTAGATGGAATAAACAAATGAACACAGATGTGTCCAAAGATTAGAAAAGTCATCTAGATGGATGATATAGGTTATTGCATTTGATTATTCTGAAATATATGGTGGTATTTTGCAAGTAGGGATAAAATAGAAGTTAAAAGTATTGATTATTTTGTTGCATTGTGTGAATGAAGTTCATTAATGTACTTATAAGTTGTTTTTGCAATAACAGATTTTGTTGGATTGGTATTGGAAACTAAAGGCAATTCTAGTGATTTACACAGTAGTTGATTAAGACTGAAAACCACAGAAATTGTTGTGCTAAAGGTAGGATTCCTGAGAAAATTCAATTCACTTTCTGCCATTTTTTATGTAACAGAAATTATAATATTTTAAGTGTTTTAGTGATTAGATTTTTTGTTTCTGTAATGTATTCAATTCTATAAAATACGGGGGCAACTTGAGGCAGAAAATTTTGCTAAAAATCCAATAGTATTATTATCTTACTTATTTTGTCATATCTACTTTCATTTTTATTACCAACCCAGCATTACTCTGAATATAATGTAGAACAGCTTAGCTTTTTTCTAATGCTTATTATCTGGACACTGACAGGCATACAGTGAAGGGCAATAGGAAACAAATATTTCTTTAATCTTCTTATTAGTCTCCATTACACCTTTTTCACAGCAAGAATTATGACACTTCATTATTGTTTTTATTACTCCAGGCTAGTATCCACGATGATGTTCTTTTTCAGAATAAAAGCTGTCCAATATATCTTTCTTTCTAATTGTCCTGTTTATTTATAGTGCATTGATTTAAAAGCAATCTTGCCTACTCTTTTTCCTCAGGTAATTTCCACTGACCATATTTTAAGAAATGTACTATTCCTATCAAGATTGTACTGTTTATGGAAATAGTGTATGGGATATGCAGTGAGGGTTAGGGAAGAAGGAGTTTGCTTATAAATGACTTGCTAGCTAAAATTTTGGCTTCTGTGATCATGAATAAAATTAGAGCACTTAACAATGCAAGAAAAGGTGATTTGAATGCCATTTACTTTGGGTTGAAGTAAAGTAAAGATTTGAAGATATTAAATTAGAAAGATTAATGCATATATAATGCCTAATATCTACTTGTGACTTAGGGGATATTCGTGTTTTCTGTCTCTGTCTCTGTCTCTGTCTCTGTCTCTGTCTCTGTCTCTCTCTCTCTCTCTCTCTCACACACACACACACACATACAGAGTTGAGAGAAAACACTAAGAAACTTCCCCTTCCTTCCTTCCTTCCTTCCTTCCTTCCTTCCTTCCTTCCTTCCTTCCTTCCTTCCTTCCTTCCTTCCTTCCTTCCTTCCTTCCTTCCTTCCTTCTCTATCTATCTATCTATCTATCTATCTATCTATCTATCTATCTATCTATCTATCTATCTATCTATCTATCTATCTATCTATCTATCTATCAATCATCTATCTATCATCTATTCATCTATTCTATCTATCTATCTATCTATCTATCTATCTATCTATCTATCTATCTATCTATCTATCTATCTATCTATCTATCTATCAATCATCTATCTATCATCTATCATCTATCTGTCTTCTATCATCTGTCTCATGGTGCCAAGGCTAGTTATATCTGTGATTGGGCTCTAGTTGTTTGTGAAGTTGAGAATATCAGTCTGTGCTGTGGAAGATTGGAGCGGACAACAGTGAGTCCCCCTGCAATTTCCATCACCAGATGAGAGCATCTTTCTATTAAACCTGCACGGATCCATCCCAGGCCTTTCAGTGACTTGGCACAGAAACAGATTTGGCATCATGGATTCACTTCTTGCTTTGTATGGTGGTGTGGAAAGGCTGCAAATGATTTGCATCATTTGCATGCTGATATCAGTATGCAAACTGGATTATTTGCATAATTATGTAATTGCACAATGACATCAATCACTGTGGAAATTTGTTCAGTTTAAAGCAATGTTTATTGTATAAAGGTCTACTAAATGCAAATGTCACTGTAGATACAACCAGAATAGTGTCCTGTGCTCCTTTTCAAACATCTTTCTCATAGGTACTGCTGGAATCCAATGGATTTATATTTGAAATGATCACATTCCAGTCAGATTCATTTATAGTCAGGAAGAGAGTATTTTTTATCTTATTATTATATTTTAGAAATGATTACATCATGGAACAAAGTTGCTATGGGATAATTTGAACCAACAGTGCTGGATTAATTTGAAATTATGATGTTGGTTATATATATGATGGTTGGTTTATGTTAATACATTTGTCTTCGGAGTTTATTTTATAGAGGTACAGTATAACTAGTCTGGATAGGCTAGTGTCCTCCAGTTGTTTTGAGCTCCCCCAACTCTTGCAATTTGCTATGGAGGTTGGGTTGAAAAATGTTGTCTTGAATGTCCACATCCCAAAACCTGGGGGATTTCAAATTGCCTATTTCTGTTATGCAGTATTTTGTAGTGTTTAAGGGACAGGAATACCATTCACTTTAGTGAATCCAACACTTTAAGAATGTTCATTTTTCTTTCTTAACAGGCCTTCATAATTAATTTTCAAGTCTTGCTTATTCTACGTATGAGTCATACAAAAGGCAAGGATACAAGGGGGTGGATTAGAAGTCTCAATGTTGGACAAGAACTCTTGGGAAATGTTGGGGATGATCTTCCTGGCCTCCAAGATATGCTGGGTTACTAAAGTTTTGATCATTTTTTTTCTTGTATATGTTTCATCTTCAAATCTGTGAGAGTAAATGCCCATTTATGCAGACAGCAGTGCAGAATTTTAACTGCAGTTAACATATCTGGAGGCAAGGAGACCAAAAGACATGAAAATCCTACATTTAACCTGCTACAACTAGAGAACCTAAATATTTATATTTAAGTGAGAAACCAGTGCATTTTTATCTTATTTTTTCAATATCTACAAAGAACCCAAAAACACTAAGAATAATTCCTCCTATTGACTCAGGAAAGACGTGTTTTTCCTTCAGATAATATATATATATCTGATGAGTACATTTGGGACTATTAAAAAACAAGTTTACAGAAATCAGCCTTAGCTTGTGATCATTCTTTCTTTTTGCTTAGTGCATATTTATTTCATATGTATGTCACCATTTAGCTGAAATTGTTAAGAGTAAAACATCTAGCAAAATAACTAAAACCCTTAAAATATGAGCAAATTAACAAGAAATAAAAATCAATAACAGCATTTAAAATGCTTACCAAGGCACACACCTGTTTCAGAACCAAGTGGCATTGTAACAGAATCAACATTAGTTGTGTCTATGGAGATTCTCAGTCATCCGGGTCATGGTTGTCCCAAAGGTGCTTTTTCAAGAGGCAACTGGACTTTCTGGTTTTTCTTTGAAGACGTTTCGCTTCTCATCCAAGAAGCTTCTTCAGTTCTGGCTGGATGGTGGAGAATGGAAGGATTCAGCAGTCCATCTGCATTTAAAAAAACAAAGGCCACTCTTTTGAAGACAGCAAAGTCCACATTTTGGACAGAGAGGACTGCTGGTTTGAAAGAGGGGTCAAAGAGGCCATCTATGTCAACACTGAACAGCCCTCTCTCAACAGAGGAGGAGGGATATGGCATCTATCTCCAGTCTACAACACAGTCCTTTCAACAGTTCTAAGAAAGCTCCACACCCATTTGCACTACTTAAGTGACCCTGATGACACAGATAAACCTCCAGGTGGCCTTAACAATTCTCTAAAAGAATGCAAATGACCAGTTGTCTGCAAGGAGTATAAATCCTTCCATTCCCCACCATCCAGTCAGAGCTGAAGAAGCTTCTTGGAGAGAAGTGAAATGTATTCAAAGAAAAACCAGAAAGTCCAGTTGCCTCTTGAAAAAGCACCTTTGGGACAACATTAGTTATATTTCTTCAAAGAAGCCAAATACTTTTGGAAGGTGGAATGGACCACAAGAGTATGACCAACAGACCAAATTAAGAGTCACAGTTGATCAGAGTAAAACAAGCTATAAAATCACATAACTGTAAACATAAAATTGTAATGAGACACTTGCAGACTACTTTCAGATTATCAAGCATCAGATAGACACAACTTGTCTGTTGCTTCAAACTTTACATCTTCTATACTCCTAATGCAGAATAACAAATGGATGTTCTAAGCATGAATATTTTATAATTATGAACCCACTCTTACCATGTACACTCTTACCACCCACCCAATTTGACATTCAAGACTCTGGGGAGGGGATTAATGGGAGACTCTTTGTCCGAGTAACAGGAGCTGTTTTCAGAGACCAAATCTCATGCATGCATGATTTGATGAAAGACTTTCAAAGAGTCCTTTCATCCTGGGATTCCCCTTCTTGTGGGGGAGATATCAAAGTTGTCAAGAGCTTGGATGGCATTCTGGTTGTAGTTGACCTTTTCCCTAAAATAGTTCATTTGCTGCCATCATGGTTTTCCTTCCTTCATTCCTTCAGTTCATTCCTGAGATATTCTATCTGTATATTCTCCATATTTTCCTGTAGTGATGTCTGTCTAATCGTCTCAAGGATCTCTAGTTCACAGCATTTTTAAGAAGGACTTTTTCATACTGATAAATCTTAAACTTTATCTCTCCTGTATGTACCATCCACAGTCCAATCATGAAACTGACAAGACTAACGCTTCCTTGGAGCAAGGGCTCACCCGCTATGTCACCTTTAACTTAGGTAACTCATAATAACTAATAATTCTTCCTAACTATTTGGCTGGGATGGTCTGTCTTCAGCAGGAAGTTGGACTAGAAGACCTCTGCAGTCCCTTTCAGCCCTATGATTCTATGTTTCTACTCAGATGTCAGCTTTCCAGGCTACTTACAACTACCATTGCCACTGGTTGCCAAATACTTCCTATCCAGCTCTCATTTCTGAATCCTTGTTTTTTCCCAATAAATATAAGCTGAACATTATTTCCTGAAGAGGCAACTAAATCATACCAAGACCTCCTTATGTACTCTGCTGCCTGCTGCCTGCCACCACCAAAAAGCGCTCCCTTTGTAGCTGTTGGAAACTGTTTTTGACTTGTAACCAGGCTTTATCCACAAGACTATTTAAAAAAAAGTGGATGTCAAGTTTATTAGCATGTACTTGCACAGATCAATTCCACGCAGCTTTCACAGATATACAGACTTCAGGTTGGACAATGATCTTATTTTACTGTACCTTTTCCCATCCAGTCTTTGGGGCAGCCTTCACACTTTGCTTTCCTTCTTAAATCTCTATTTCTCAATAAATTCATGTTCTTTTTTTCCTTCTCAAATACTCTGTGAAGGCGCTCTGATTTCTTCCTTATTTACCATCAACTGGCATTATATTCCCCCTTTCCCTTAATGAAATAGAGCTTTCCCTCTGACCAACTTATTTGAAAGATCTTGTTAACATTTTAAGCACAAGCTTCTTAATGGAAGTAGCCATTACATTTTCTTTCATTATATAGCTGGACTACTGAATATTATTGATTGAATATAGAATTTCTGTGGAAACCAAGTAGTGAAGCTTACATTTGGATGCTTAATGAAAAACTGTGGAAAATAAATTGGTAATGATGCTGAGTAATCCAGCCAAAGTAAGAGCTTCACTAAGAGGATAACATGTGATCAACTATTTGTTTTCTAGCATTAGAACATCTGGTTTGAAAAAGGACATACTGCCTGATCTGGGAAGAGATTTCCCTTCTTCCTTAATTCAACCCTTATCATCTACTTACAAATAAAATGCACAGCTTCTCACTGCTGCTTATTCATAATGAAATACAGCGTCCATAGGGAGATGCATCTGTCTTTGAAACTGAAGTGAGGTCCTTCAACTCCACTATACATGTGTGTTTCTGATCATGTATATTTTGACTTCTGTACAAGACCAGTGTGCCACTTTTGGATAAAAGCTTAAATCTTAAATGCTATATGCTTCTATATGTCCACATAGTGGTTTGGTCTAGTGATTAAGGCATCAGACTAGAAAGTGAGAGACCACAAATTCAAGTCCCACCTAGCCTTGAAAACTGGCTGGGTGACCTTGGACCAGTTACTCACTCTCAGCTGAACTAATTTCACAGGATTGTTGTAGTGAGGAAAATAGGAGGAGGAAGATACGTTGGATACGTTTGCCACTTTAAGTTATTTGTAAAATAATAAAGGCAGGATATAAAAAAATAGTGGACAATGAGAATGGACTCAAGGTATGGGACATCATTTTATTGTTAATAAAACATAGGAGTTCAGATCATGACAAATGTTTAGGCAAATGTTTGCACTAATGTTTGCCAATATTCATTGTCCCCATTCAAAAATCTTAATTTTGTGTCCTTATTGCCTGTCAGGTTCAACTTTCATCTTTCTGACTTATAGTTTGTACCCAATAACCTTTTCATCCTCCAGGTCCTTCACCAGAATATCCCATTTAATGTGTTTCTTTTTTATTAAGTTTATATTCTACCAAAACCTTTTAATAGCTTCAAAAGTAAGCAAAATTAATTAAAACATCAATGGTGCATTTCAGCTGAAACATTTTTAATTGTGCAATATAAAATAGTCTAATAAATCAAGCACAACAATCTCTCTCTGTGTCTGTGTCTGTGTCTGTGTCTGTGTCTGTGTCTGTGTCTGTGTCTGTGTGTCTGTGTCTGTCTGTCTGTCTCTCTCTCTCTCTCTCTCTTACACACACACACACACACAATGTGAGGGGGCAGAAACAAAAGCAAAAAAACAAGAGACTAGAAGGTAGCACAGTCATCAACTCAACTAGAATGCTCTCTAGGAGAGCCCATTTTAAACATCTGTCTAAAAGTCATCAGGGAGGCTTGGATTTCCTTCAGGAGATAATGTGAAAGCAAAGAAACTGCCAATGAGACACAGAGCCACCAGGTTTTGGCTCCCAGAAGTATGAGATCATCAGGAACATCTTCCTAAGGGATCTAATAAGTCCGGTATGTTCTATTCCATCTGTCCTCCACAAAGGAACTGATGCCTGCACTGCTTTTTATTTTATTTTAAGATCTAGGTTGGCACTCCAGTTGGCAACTAACTAATCCCATGGCAGCTCAAACGGAGAGAGAACTTTGTTTTTTGCAAGTTGTAGAAAAACTTCAGGGAAGTCTGGGTGTTTCCATACAACAGAACTGACATTACATGCTTTCATCTTCAAGAAAGTGATAGCAATATCCCCACCAACAAACCCAATGAAATAACTTGACTTTTCTGGTCTAGAGTCCTGAACGATTCTTCCTTTAATGAAACACGTGGATTATTAGAATGACATCCACAAAAATAAGCCCTGAATGATGAGTTGAAAATGTCACATGATGATGGGAATTGCTTTCTAGTGAGTAAACAAATTACATATTACCTGCAATCTTTAGCCATAATTCAGAGCACACATTGACTTCTTGTGTCCTTGAATCCTAGTGAATGTTTATGAAAACCAAGATAGATTCAAAAAGTAAAGTAATTGCTAAAGGGAGCATCTCTCTCTCTCTCTCTCTCCCCCCCAATGATTTAATGCATGCAACTTGGAAAGTAAGTTTCTTGAAACGAATATTTAGGACTGCGCTATTAGCAGATGTATATCCCACATCATCCACTCTCAGAAATTCTTGATTTTTCATGTTTAGAACAAGGATAATTGGTATGTTTGCCCTGTGGTATTGGGAGAAAGAATCCAACCCAGTCCATGGATAAAGAGACCTCAAAATAGAATCAGCATTGTGGCTAATAATTTTAATAGGGCTATAAACCATATTAAAAACAGTGTGTAGTTTAATTCCTCAGGGTGATACCAATGACCTGCTTAAAGATGAAGACATTCAGAAGGAATGGTCAATCTGTTTCACTTTAATCCCCAAGGTTTCTTTTCATTCAGAGTCTTGCCCATCTCACATATAGCTTCAGAGTGATTGAATAGGTTCTTTGTATTGAAATGTCTAACAGTCTGTGCCTCCAGACTCCAGTTGTTCTTCCTTTTTGCCTCAGTACACAGCATGCACACTGATTTCAGTTCTAGAATTAATCCCAAGGGTTGCTTAATCTTCCAAACCTTTCTAAATAATCCTGTCTATTTTTCACTTTGATGTCTAGTTCATGCATCCAAGGCCAGAATTCACTTTTTTTTAAAAAAAAGCAAACATGATTTTGTTGGTTCTTTTGTTCAGAGAGACCAGTTTATCTTGTACACCTAAAGAGGAAATATTAATCTCTGGAGAAGTGCCCATTGTATGCAAGGCTAGTTTGGAGAGTTTTCTCCCCCATCCACCCACATTTTCAATTTTTGATATCTCACAAGAGGCTTGCAACATCCATTTGAATGATGAGCGATAAAGCTAGGAATTTATTTGGGAAGCTGCCACCAAAATCCCTGAGCCAGAATAACTATTCAGGCACATCTTAAGTCTCTCTCTCTCTCTCTCTCTCTCTCTCTCTCTCTCTCTTTCCTCTTTGTTTTCCCACTTTAGAAACTGTTTCCCCTTTGTTGAAGTGCACTATATAGTATAAGTATAGTATATGTAAGTGTCCAAAAGTTTCCTCAGTTTATGTAATTGTTTAGTGTGTGTATAGTTGGGACAATAACTACATCTCATTTCAACTATATCTCATCTAAGGTAAGAAGACTCAGAGAGGACAAAAAGAAACCAACTGAGCTACTAAAAACCATATTAAAGCAGAAAAAAAAATGCCTCAGCATGGAAAGCGATGAACTGTATCATGAGTGACCTCATTATCTTTGCCAGTGATGTTGTTAGTGGCACAAATTTGATTTTATTTCTTGCATCTTTATAAACTTGTGAAGTAAAACTATGTAACCTAAAACTAATTGTTCAACTGTACTTTTATGGCAATTTTAGTACAAACTCTTAAAGTTTTCTTCTACTCATGTATAGTAGTGGCATATATTGATTGTTTACAAAGTATAGTAAATGATGGGGGAAGGAGTTTGATAAACTTGCAACCCTGGAAAGGGAGGTTTTGTTCAAGTTGCATTTGCTCACGTGCCACAATTTCAACTTGAGAAGAAGATAAATTACCAATAACTTCATTTTGACAGATTGGTCTTTCCAGAATTTGTTTGGATACTCTGCCAATATGCAAATAGGGGGAATGATTTCATATTTGCCAAGTATCTATTAAGACGCAGTAATTTACTTGAATCTATTCAGTATAGCCCTATTGATAATAGCAATAGCAATAGCAGTTAGACTTATATACCGCTTCATAGTGCTTTACAGCCCTCTCTAAGCGGTTTACAGAGTTAGCATATTGCCCCCAACAATCTGGGTCCTCATTTTACCCACCTCAGAAGGATGGAAGGCTGAGTCAACCTTGAGCCGGTGAGATTTGAACCGCTGAACTACAGCTAGCAGTCAGCTGAAGTAGCTGCAGTACTGCACTCTAACCACTGCGCCACCTCGGCTCTATAATAAAGATGGGGGCAAGGGTAAACAACATCCTAGCATAATAAGCATTATACTCTAAAACAGGCTACATACGACCCCTGGACAGCTAGTAATGCAGCCCCACAAGATCATATTTTAACATTATATAGTAGAGTGACATATATCAACTAAATTATATATTTTATATGTGGCTCAAGACAATGCACTCAATGTATTACAGTCAATATGGCCCAGACAAGCTCAAAGTTTGGACACTCATGCTGTAAATTGTTCAGTGATTGAAGGAAATGCAGAAGTAAATTTAAATTAACAAGTTCAGATTCACAGAATTCTACTACATGGCAGGACTTGGTTTAGGAGTTCTGATTTCTTTTACAACATGATCCTCTTAACACAGAAGCATATTCTGGATGATTTCCAGAAGTAAGATGTAAGATAGATATAAGATAAGATCATCTTTATTGTCATTTTTTTCTGTGATCACACTGGCTCACATTAAAAATGAAATTCTGTTGCCTGCTCTCAAAAGAAAGTATACATCTACCCATACACATACATAACACACATATACACTATATATATATTAATCACTTGCCTTGTTAGGCAAGGGGCCCGGGTTCTAATCCCAGAAGGGTGTGGCTAGCTGATGAGAGTTAAATAGCTTGAAATAGATCTATACTAGTCTCCCTTTATTTATGTAAAAATATAACATATAGAAACGGACTGTCATTTATAATTAACTGTCTGGATGGCCCCTGGAGGGGCCGAAAGGCAAAAAGGAAGCAGTATGCTTTCTCCCATATTTGGGTATACCAGGTGATTTAACAAACAAACACACACACACACACACACACACACACACACACACACACACATATGTGTGTATGTATGTATGTATGTATGTATGTTATATACCGGTATATACAGGGGTGGGTTCCTCCCAGTTCGGACCGGTTCTCCCGAACCGATAGCGGCCTGCTGGTGACGTCACAATGATGTCACCGAACCGGATCGGTTGGTGCCAGTCCGTGGGAACTGCCATCTTTTTAAAAAAAAAATTTAAAATTTTTTCCCTTCTGAGCATGCGCAGAAGCCAACTTCCGGCACTGTGCATGCGGTCGCCATCTTTTTTTTGGCTTTTTTTTATTTTGGGGGGATTGTTTTGGGATTTTTTCCTACTGCTCATGCGCGGGTGCACGAGGCGCGCGCATGAGGTGCAGGAGGGAGCGAACTGGCAGTGAGGTAAGTAGGAACCCACCCCTGGGTATATATATATGCTATGTCCTGGTTGGAGGAACTATGGTGCAAACTGATTTATTCAACACATGCACTGATTATAATGTTTAGCATATTATAGTTGTTCATGTTTATGTGTCAAAGAATTGTCAGGAAGAACATGGGACAGAATTTCTATAGCTACCATCCAAACATGAAGGAATTAGGCTGGGTAGTTCTGACAAAAGAATTATAACTTTAGAACTACCTTGAATGGAGTAGCAATGAGGTAGCCAGATTGCAAAAACATTTTCTTATTCTGAGGAAATTCCTAAATCATCTACAGAAAATATAAATAAGTTTATCTGATGCATCTTCATTTGATTTCCTTTCATTTAATTTAAACTTTGTGAAAAGTAGCAACTCATCCATTTTTCCTTTTTGTTCAAACACTAATTATCAGTTTTAATCTTTTGCTCTATCTTAAGGCAAGGCTGTCTCTTCCAATAAGTTTTCAAGGATGCTAAATTTAAGCTTAATTGAATGAAAAAGAGTTGCATAATCTTCCAGGACATTTGTCTATTAGAAACCTTCAGCATTTTAGCAGAAACACAAGTTACTATGGAAAGTCTTATCGGAGTGCTTTGCTTGTCCTTACCTGGTTCCCTGTAGTATTTTTCTGCAATTTGAATGAAAGTAGTATTTATCATACTCATGTCACTGGGGGCGGGGGGAGAGAAATTCAGAAGATGCAAAAGCAAGGAAGTTATAATGACTGATAACATTTTAGACTCTTTTGATTACTTCTCAGTTGGCATCAAAGTCAGCCAAGAACAACAGGAGGTTAACTGTGAAACCAGTAATGACAGAGACAGTGTTTAAATGTTTGATATTTCATACCATCCTCTGTTGTATAACATTTATGATTTGCTTTGCATTCCTGCAATTTAAAACTAAATTGAGGTTATACATAAACAAATTAAAATATTTGTATTTTATTGGTAATCATTTCATTCTTTGTACACTGGAAGGTTGATAACCATTATTTATTTAGTTAGTTGATATTATGGTTGGTTGCACAGTACAGCAGATGTTTAGATTGATTTTTGCTATTTTTATCCACCTATCCAGTCCCTGTCTTCTGGGATAGACAGATACTGTTTTTTGATGGTGTTAAAGGTATTGTTGCAAGATATAAACTGTTCTGAGTAAAGCTACTTTTTTGCAATTGACTGTTGGTGATGTTGTTTATTATTTATAAATCTTATATTTATATTTATTTATTTATTCTGTTAATTTTTATGCCTTTGTTATGATTTTGGGTGAAAAACATTACAAGTATGTTTTTTTTTAATTCTCCTAGACAGCCAAATGTCTTATGGTCAAGACAGTGGTGAAATCCAAATTTTTTTACTACCGGTTCTGTGGGTGTGGCTTGGTGGGCTTGGTGAGGCTTGGTGGGCATGGCTTGGTGGCCGTGGCAGGGGAAGGATACTGCAAAATCTCCATTCTCACCCAGTGGTGGGTTGCTGCCAGTTCGGACTGGTTCTTTAGAACCGGTAGCGGAAATTTACCACCACTCGCCAAACTGGCAGCGATGACCGGCAGTCCACGCTCCCGAACTGGTCCTCTGGTCGCCGCGGCTTGCAAAAACCCCCTCTGCGCATGCCATTTCTGGGTCTTTTGTGCGACGTGACGGGGACTTCCATCGCGATCAGAACCGGTAGGGAAGGTAAGTGGAACCCACCCCTGTTCCCACCCCACTCCAGGGGAAGGATACTGCAAAATCCCCATTCCCTCCCCACTCCTGGGGGAAGGATATTGCAAAATCTCCATTTCCACCCCATTCTGGGGCTAGCCAGAGGTGGTATTTGCCGGTTCTTCGAACTACTCAAAATTTCTGCTACCGGTTCTCCAGAACCTGTCAGAACCTGCTGGATTTCACCCCTGGGTCAAGAGTGAATCATATTTTAGCTTTTTATCTGCTGATGTATCCTGCATTTGAAAAAAATACTATGGGATCAATAATGAAGTTGTTTTTATTTCTACCCAGAAATACAATGTGTTGAGTTCAAAAGGTTTCACTTAAGAATATCCCTATTCCTAACATTAACTGTAACTTATAATATTTATCAAATAATTTAACTGAGTGGGCCTTAATTGTCAATCTCTCTCTCTCCCTCTCTTTTCCATCCTCCAGCTTGGTACCTTTGTAGGAGAGATCCAATTGGTATAACAGGAAAGAAGCTGGACTAGGACTGGAGAAACCCAGGTTCTCATCCTTCTTTAGGCCCAGAAATTGGCTAGGTGACTTTAGGTCAATCACTCACTAGCAATTTTTTCCTTGGACATCAAAACATCTATTCAGTAATCTGCAGTTGACCAACATGATGGATTATACTCCATAACATTCAATGAAAGTCTTCATGTTGCAATAGATTGGTTAGGAGATAGAGATGATAGAGATAGAGATAGAGATAGAGATAGAGATAGAGATAGAGATAGATAGAGATACAGATACAGATACAGAGAGAGAGAGAGGGAGAGACAGACAGACAGATAGAGAGAGAGAGACAGAGACAGAGACAGAGAGAGAGACACAGAGAGAGACACAGAGACAGAGACATAGAGACAGAGACATAAATCCAACACCTCAGATTCTGATTGTAAAAATGGAAAGCAATTTGCAGTTAGCAATAGCAATAGCACTTAGACTTATATACCGCTTCATAGTGCTTTACAGCCCTCTCTAAGCGGTTTACAGAGTTAGCATATTGCCCCCAACAATCTGGGTCCTCATTTTACCCACCTCAGAAGGATGGAAGGCTGAGTCAACCTTGAGCCGGTGAGATTTGAACTGCTGAACTGCAGCTAGCAGTCAGCTGAAGTAGCCTGCAGTGCTGCACTCTAACCACTGCGCCACCTCGGCTCTTCAGTTCAAGTAACTGTAGCCTTTTTCCTACATACTCTTTAAACAAGATATTCTAATTAACTTCATTTTCTTATTTTAATAAAATTATTGCTACTGTGACTTTCTAATTATATTTCTTAGCTGAAAAATATTAATGCATTCCTGTTTTATGCAACAATAGATCCATCTCGGTCAGTCTACAAACTATCTGAATTTGTAAATCATCATAATGCTGAGTAAAGAATTACCTCTTTGATTGTTTACTTATATAATCTGGAAAGTTCCTGGTATAAGAAGGAAGTTCAGCTGAAGGTAACATTGGTTTGACTGGCATCTGTTCATTTTCTTTAAAAAACAACAACAATATTCTGAAATGTTGCATGTAAGACTGAATAAGCCCAACAACAAAAGCTAAACTTGGTACAACCCATTTTCGTTTTTGCATGTATACAGTGAGCATCAGTTGTGATCATATGTATAATTTTTTAGTGTATGAACATATTTTGGGGTAATCACTATGTGCACTTCCTCATGCAGTGCATTTTTAAATATCTTGATGTGCTATTAATCTAGGAGATTAATATTCTTTTGTCCTAATTTTAGGTCTTATTTAACTTGTAGAAATAAGTTGAAGCTTTGCCATAGCAAACTGAATTTGTCAGATTTCAAATCCAAGGATGTTGGATTTGAACCTTATATCCAAGGATGTTGGATTTGAACCCTTATGCTTAGGGTTCAAAGGTTGAAGTTTGAAAGATCACTCATAGCAGTTGCTTTATAATCTCCTGAATATAGTAAGCCACTGTTATTTATAAAACAATTTTGCTAGATACTGTTTTTGATGAGCAAATGTTTCTGTAATCTTTACAATGAAATGTTGAATAGGAGTTTTTCTCCCATCAAAAACACTGCCAAGGCTACATTGTAATGCGCCCCCCCCCGTTTTTTAATACTATAATTTTTATTGAGTTTTCGAAAAGTACTTATGATACCATTTGGAAACAAAATGTAATGATTCCATTCTAAACTATTCTAAAAGGCCAAATACATTAAAAAAGCTAAATAATGCAAACTCGGGAAAAAAGGCTAAAAATGAAAATAAAGAACTGATTATTGTACTCTTCAGGCCTATTCTGCAGCTGCCATTGGAGCAGTTGTAAGAATTTTCAAGAGTTTCATATTCCATATATTAGCACAGTGTTACTCTGACAGTTTATTGTTGCCTTTCCTTGGATAACATAAAAGAAGATGGCATTGATCATTAAATCCATGCACTAGGAAATATTTGCTATAATTTTCCAAATGATCAGAAATATGTTATTTGTATTCACCAACTGCTTGGTATATGCAAATCTTTCCCTACACTGTACAATGCCATTTCTATCCATATGTTTCTATTTATGTTCCTTGGCAACAGGGTACAACTTTCATAATTGTGAAAGGGTTTTACGAGAGCCTATACTTCCTTTATGCTATCTATAAACTGAGAAAATTAAGAATGGATATCATGGAAGTATACATAAAGTTTTTAAAAATATGATAATGAAAACAGGAAACATTAGCACAATGTAATGTAGCACTATCTGGTATGTGTCACTGCATAATATTTCAACAAGTAAGAAAAATACTTTTTTTACAGGTTCTAATCTCTAAAAAAAGAATAAAATGGAAGAATGGGGGTGAAGAAAGGATAGTTAAAGGAAAGTATTTCAATGTTAAGTTGGGCTAAGTTTCAGTATATGTATTGTGGATTCTCCAATCATTATAGATACAGGTAGTCCTCAACTTACAACAGTTCATTTAGTGACCGTTCAAAGTTACCATTTTTCACACTTACAGCTGTTGCAGCATCCCCATGGTCACATGATCAAAATTCAGATGCTTGTCAACTGACTCATATTTATGATGGTTGCAGTGTCCTGAGGTCATGCAATCCCCTTTTGCAACCTTCTGACAAGCAAAGTCAATGAGGAAGCCAGATTCACTTAACAACCGTGTTGCTAACTTAACAACTACAATGGTTCACTTAACAACTGTGGCAAGAAAGGTCGTAAAATGGGACAAAATTCACCTAACAAAGTCTCACTTAGCAACAGAAATGTTGGGCTCAATTGTGGTCATAAATCGAGGACTACCTGTAATAGGTGCATTTAGAGTTTTGATGACTATGTTGGGGATGCTTTCATAAGAATGCTCCCAAGGAAGATGGACTTTCATCTGAACATTGCCATAGGGCAGTGATGGCGAACCTTTTCGGCACTGAGTGCCGAAAAGGTTGCACGGAAACGTCGTGCGCGCACTCGTCGGGGCCGCACTCCAGAAAAGCTGAACTTCCAGGTTCTGCCGCACATGCGCACCCGATAATCAGCTGGCCAGCGCGCATGTGCACACTGGTTTTTGGCACTGCCGCGTGCGCAAAGGACAGCTGATCGTCATGCGTGCATGCGCGCCAGAAACCCAGAAGACAAACAGGCGACATGGCTTCGTGTGCCACTTTGGGCACTCGTGCCATAGGTTCGCCATCACGGCCATAGGGGGAATGGCCAACCCCCAGAATCTTGTTTACTCAAAAGGAAATGGGTACTATTTACCAATTTTCCCTTACTTTCCAGAATGCTCCCGGGTTACTCCCTCCCAGTATATTTTTATCTTTTTCTGGGCATACAAGAATACCTGAGAATAATGGTCTTGACTGCAGAAAGTCACACATTTATGGGAATCTTTTTGAAAGATGAAATATGAGGCAAATAGCTCAGTAGGCTTTAAGGGAGAAGTTGATAGGCACTCTGATGTCCACAAGCAATAGCATGGAAACCCCAAAACTCTGAGATTGTATCGGAGACGTCATAGAAACTCTGGTGTTTGAAGTTTATCTCACTATGTTTTGTTGCAAGTAGACATGATGGCATGTGGAAGTCATTTGTTCCATGACCATAGGAAAATTATGGTTTCTTTGTTTCTAATAATCTGGGAAGAATTGCAGAAGTTGATATTGGGCAATTTTAATAGGAATCATACATGGTTTGAATTTAGTTGTCTAATAGTTTTGGTACCTCCCAAATGTCCCAATGCACTTCTTTGCTCAAAACATATCAAATGCATTTTTAAACTTTATTTTACATGCTGTTTTAAAGCAGGCCCAATTTAATGCTCTTTTAAAAGGGAAGACTCTGGTAAATGCACAAGTCAGATAGAAGTGACCGAAGCGTGAAAATGCACAAATGAAGACTGGAAATAGTCTGCCTGTTGCTAACACACAGCCGTCACCTTCAAATGACACTGTGCTTTGCAATTGTAATGTATAAGCAGCATGGCCTTGAGACTAGAATATCTGTGGCAGTGTGGCCTTGATGCTGTAACAATAGCAGCAAGATGGCCTTGAAAATGGAACATTCATACTATGACACACATTAATTGACACTGTGCAAGAAGGGGCTTTTTTTTTAATCATCAGCTTTGTTGCACCTTTAGTCTTGTTTTTACAGGCTTCCTTTGAAAGGACTAATGAAAAAAGATGAGGCAATGCTTATCAGTGCAAGGTAATTCTGAAGATACCATTTTTAGAATCCTTTCATGCAGAAATGATATTGGATGCTTTATTATTGATGCGATCTTTATTATTTAGTTGCTTTTGTAGATGTATGAGAAGCCGGTTTTGTAACCAGCTGAATCCTATTTCCTAGGATATTGTTCTTTTAGATACATAAGAACAAATGGCTAAATAAGTTTGCTTTTAAAATGTTATAAAATATTAACCGAAACATAAAATTAGATGGGAGAGTAAGATTGACCTTTTTACTCTTTTTATCAAAGTACCTGGCATATTAACACCAAGGAGATTATGCAATTAACTGACAACACTCAATATTTTAAAGGGACTTTCAAAGGTTAAATGATATATTAAAATCAATATAAACTTTCTCATTATTTCCTTAAGTGATATCATTGACACTTACTCTTTCCTACAAATTGGTTGCAATATAAAGAATTAGCAGGTTAGGCTTGACAACAGATTGGGCGGAGAGCCAAAAGCACTAAGTTCAAATCCTTCCTCAGTCTGCTTCTCTGTCACCTTCTTAACTTTCAAATTTATTCATAAAAGCTTATGGAAAATCAAATTAATATAATTTGCCAAATGATGATGACCTAATATATCCAATTCTTATTGTTTAAGATTTTTCAGAAGTTTGAACTTGTGATCATTTGTTTAATTTAAATGTATCGTTTCAGTTGTATTATTCAATACAAACTGACATTAAAAGTAAGATAAAATATTTTAGGTCCCCACAGTTACTCCTCTCACAGTTTATTCAGGTGATTCTTGTTTTAGCTAACCTTGTGCATCCTGCAAGGCTAGTACCTGTCTCTCAGTCCTTTACATTATGATATCTTTGAATATAAATAATTTTATTATTTATTTATTTATTTATTTATTTATTTATTTATTTATTTATTTATTTATTTATTTATTTATTTATTTATTTATTTATTTATTTTTTAAACGTATATACAACTTCAGCAACAGAGTGATCAATGCCTAGAATGCACTACCTGATTCTGTGGTTTCATTCCCAACCCCCCATAACTTTAACCTTAGACTGTCTACTGTTGACCTCACCCCATTCCTAAGAGGTCTGTAAGGGGCGTGCATAAGCGCACCAGCGTGCCTACCCTCCCTGTCCTACTGTCCCCATTTATTCGTATCCATTTCCTGTATTCATAATCATGTTTATACTTATATCTGTTATCTTATACATGCTTGACAAATAAATAAATTAAAAAAATAATTATGTTGATAAGGTTAATGTCTTTTGTTCTGGGTTTGTAAGTTGTTTTCATTTTTAAAATAGGTAGTTGAGGGGGGGGTTGGTAGTTAAAAGCTAGGTTGCATTTGGCATCTGCACTTTATCAATAAAAAATATTAGTCATTTTATAGCAAAATAGTAATATAGGAACAAGGATTGTTTACTGCTTGTGAACTAGGGAGCCAACAGCCAAAGCCCACACCTGTTTTGTATAACAAGAAAACTATCCTGTGCCATAGTTTTAAAATATTTTTTGTGTCCTTAAAAATAATGCATATTGTATCCTTTATTCTCCTCCACATATACAATTTGTATGACACAAAAGACCGGAATGAAAGATTCATCGTCCCTTGAATTTATTATTATTGGGTTCAACTTTCTCCTCATTAAAGGCTGATAACAGGATCTCAGTGTGAGAAGTTATTCTATTAACCTTTAAGTGTCATACAAATTGTGTAGATGTTGATTTTCTTTTTCACAGCATTCGAGCCTTTTCTGCATATAATTTACATCTCAAGTCAAATCATCTTAAAATAGCCCAGTGTATTATGCAGATAAATCTTTATTGCATAATTAATAGATTGATTGATGCTCACCCCAAACTTCATTTTTAATCCAGTGTTAGTACAAATTCATTTATTCAAATGGGAGACATAACAAACATTCACTTGTTTTTAATTTAAATATGGAAACAGACCCATCAGATACCATTGGGAGAATGCATGACATCAGGGTAATAATGAGATTCTTCCTATGAAGAAATTGGAAATGTTATTAGAAGGATACTAACTTTATTGTGCAGTCAACTGAAAAGCTAAATAAATTTATTTTCTCCCATGTTTAGAGGCTAAGACTACCAAACGTCTCCTGAAGAGTAGCTGACAAGCAATACATGAAAGTATTGCTCCATAAGTGACGCATTAGATCCACTAACTTGCGTTCACCACCACTGAGAAAGCTCTGCCCAATTTTCTTCCAGTAGAAAACATCTCTGGTTCCTTAAAAAATGAAAAGCAGACTGAATGAAAAGGAAAAAAAAAATGTAACCCAAACAGAGATAATTGATGGCATGCAATCCCAAGCTGTGCTTACTTTTCCCACCTTACATGATTGTATATGTACAGGCAGTCCTCGACTTACAACAGTTTGTTTAGTGACCATTCAAAGTTACAACGGCAATGAAAAAAGTGGCTTTTGACTGTTTTTCATAGTTACGACCTTTGCAGCATTCCCATGATCATGGGATCAAATTTCTGATGCTTGGCAACTGGTTCATACTTATGACCTTTTGGGACCTTTCTGACAAGCCAAGTCAATGGGGAAGCCAGATTCACTTAACAACCAGGTTATTAACTTATCCTCTGCAGTGATTCACTTAACAACTGTGGCAAGAAAGGGGCAATGGGGCAAAACTCACTTAACAAATGTCTCATTTAACAACATAAACTTTGGGCTCAATTGTGGTCGTAAGTCAAGGACTACCTATATATATTTCTTTCCATCCTTCTATTTGTTCGATGTAGCCCTATAAACTTCAGATAGATGAGAAGCAGTTAGTCATAACAACCAAATATCAGGTTCCTTTTATCTAAATCAGGGGTCTGCAACCTTAAACACTCAAAGAGCCACGACAGGGCGACAGCTCTTTCATCCCTCTGCTGCGACAGGGCCACAGGGAGCCGCAGCAGAGGGCCCAAAGAGCCGCATGCGGCTCCGGAGCCACAGGTTGCAAACCCCTGATCTAAATGTTGTATTTTCTCAAGGTAATGGTTTCAAGTTCTAGAAATAATTTATTTTTTAAATTAAAATTAAGAACAGTTTTTATATATTAAGTCTGTGCAGTGCTTCAGATATGATTCAAAAGAGATGCTATGGAATGTAGGAAGCATGACTTTAGCCCCTGTTCATTGCTCATTAAAGCAACTGTATATGTTTCCAGGATAGTACAGGATGAATAGCAGTTTCTTTGCAAATTTATGGGAAAGATGTAGTTGCTTTAATCTATTCTTCTATCTATTCCAAAGCACAGCTTACAAACTGAATTTGAAGTACTGCATAGCCTGACTACATATTACTATTCAGGTGTTTAAAAGGGCAACCGGAAGATGAAATTATAAAATACCTTCAGATGCATTTTTCTGGTTCACAGTTCTTATTCTTAATCACATTTCAATGCCATACAACAGCGATTCACAATGTGACCAGACTGGAGAATAAGATCTTTCTTGAGCATTTTAAAGTGCAAAGGGTTTATTCACATAGGCTACCGTGGGTTTACAAATCAGAGTTTTGGCACACACAACCTGCACTGATCTTTCACCTCAACCTGCAATGCTTAAGTATGTGAGCCGTGTCTTTCAGTATTTATTTGCAATAGCACCCAAAGAGTTAAGGATGGGTTGTCTTCGAAGTAGCACTCTCAGCTCCTAGCTGATCTAAAAGAATATTTTATTGAGAGCTTTAAGAATATCAGCAGAAGTTCACTCTTGCCCTCTCTCTCCAGTATGGTGACATTTTGGAAGAGATTTGACATTGCCTCTTCCTAGAGCTGAGAGTGAGTGACCCAAAGTTATCCACCTAGCTTTATACAGAATTAGAATTCAGCATCTAGTGCCTTTAAGCATTTCATTGAAGTGGTTCTCAAACTGTTGCTTAGAAGACCTCTCACTTGGATGTTTGCAGTGGGATTG
This sequence comes from Thermophis baileyi, assembly GCA_003457575.1. Taxonomy (NCBI): domain Eukaryota; kingdom Metazoa; phylum Chordata; class Lepidosauria; order Squamata; family Dipsadidae; genus Thermophis; species Thermophis baileyi. The sequence continues at coordinate 1,586,378 of QLTV01004224.1, forward strand.
CCTTCCCCTTCTCCCAAAAGAACACTGTCACTTCTTATTCTACATGTATGCATGTGTGAGAATGGAGTTTTCTTACCTTATTTTCTCCTTGCTCAGATCTCCTCTTTATGTTCATCAGAAAACACCAGCAGATGTTGCTGGTGTTTTGCTTCAGGGTTAAGAACAAGTTTAGAACATTCATAATTCAAAATTTGCAATCATTTTTATTTCCCTTTTCAATCATGGAGCCAAGAAGCGACAACAATCCACTTGAGGCATATACCGGTAATCACAAAGACAAAAGTGAATTTCATGAGAGAGACTGTGAATAAACATTCTTTGGAGATTATGTCCAGAAAATCTATCACTGTATGAAAATATCTACATTGTCCAGGTACAATGCAAACTGCTATTCTTCCTATATAGTTGGACTTCTGACATGACTAACCTGTTTATTTATAGAAGTCAAAGTAAACTTGAAAACCTCCAAAATGAAGAAGTTAAAGGACTTAGATACAATAAAAATTGTGTTTGTAATCAGAGGAAGTTCAGAGGAACAAGTTGATTGAAGGTGAAGCAAGTGATCCTGGGTGTGTATAAATGTAGGAAATTGATTTGTTCAGCTAGACTTCACTTTGTTTATCCTTCTACTTGTAGACAAAAATACATATAGAGGGTAACAAAATAAAGAAAATACTAAATGCAAACACAAATACAAATAAAGGCAAATAATATATTTCAAAATGTTTTAAAGCTAGACAGTTATTTATTATGAAGTCACAGTTTCTAGAAACAACATTCCATTTCTCAGTTTAAAAGCATTAAACATATTGTGTCTGTATGCTTATATTCATTTGACTTATTTCAACTTGTCCCTAGTTCTGCAGTCATAGAAGCCCTGACTTTAACATTATTTTGTACTGTCTCAGGTCTCTTGCAAAGAATTGAGCAGAAGTAATATGGAAGAAGAAATAGGAAAGTAATAGAATCACTGGCATTTGGTCCAATTGACCTCCTCCAATGATGAATTACTTCGTTTCGGAAAATAGGGAAGGATATTCCTGCATTCCTGTATTCCTGCAGCTCTTGCATTCTTCACACAACTGTCTCTAGAGGTTTGGTGCACCTTTGGAACAAATTGGGTGTAGAACTTGTGGAGAGAAAAGAAGTCTCACTGGTTCATACAACATTGGGTTTTATTCCTACAAATTAAATTTAGAAAAAACACTTATAAAGAATCAAAGAAGAATCTGTATTATTAGGTTCAAGCATGCCCAGGAATGTTCTTACATTATTAATTCATTGAACTGTTATTTTATTTATAGTTATTTTTCCTTGCTTTATCGCATATAGCCCCAATACAACTTGCATCACAAATTAAAAATAAAACTATATAATAGCATCAAAACAAACAATAAAGAAAGCAGGTGTAGCATGCTAAATCTAACTAGCATCAACAAGAAAAAAAAAAGCCTGACATTTAAAATGTCAAAATAACAAAAGGCAGTAGGAAAGTTTCCAAACTTTAAAAGTTATTAAATAGACTTGATGGATTGCACCTAAAGCAGCTTTCTTTAGTCTGAGCCTTTTCAGATATGGCAGAAAATGTAAATCCAGAAATCCCAAATAAATCATTGGGAAGGTTGAGAAAGGCTGATTTAATATTTTGTAAAGAAATGACAAAAGTGCTAGCCTAGACACCAGAAGACTCTGAATTCTAGTCCCATCATAGCCATGAAAGCCAGTTGGATGACTTTGGGCATGTCACACATTCTCAACCCAAAACCTCCTAGAGTTTGTTGTTGTGGGGAAAATAGAAGGAAGAAGGTGTATTAGCTATGTTTGCTGCCTTGAATTACTTATAAAGTAATAAAGGTGGAATAAAAAATCCAATCAATCAATCAATCAAAATAAAATTATAAAATACTGGTGCCATGCCACTGAGCTGGCTTGGCTCAATGCAACTCTCATGATGACAAGAATAAAACAGTTCTTCTCTTAATAATCTAGACCCTGCTTTTCCAGATGCAATGTATTATAATAAGTTACTTTTTACATGAATAGTATATGAGAATTGTTCATTTATGTTCTCTTTAAAGTGGCAGTCATTGGCACATTTGCTTTGTTTTACTGTTGTATGCCACATTGTATGCCCTGCCACAAACAAAATGAACAAAGTTTTGATATTATTTCCAAGAGGGGAAGCTGATTTTTCACTGTTTATAAACAGGGGATGGCCCTAAGTGTTAAGCTGCTGTGTCGTTGGTCATTGAAACTCTCCCATTTTATAAGTCCCTTCAAAGTTCAGGAATGCAATGTATACAATGCTGATTTAATTGAATAATGCTCAATTCTCTCACAGTTTTTGTCTTCATGAAAGAAGCTTAACACAGGACAAGCAATATTTGACAGACACTCTCCTTTGTCTCATAAACAAATGGACTCCATCTCCCTTGGATGGAGATGAATGATGTTTCTAACTGTGGCGCACATTAACTGGGTGTGAGATATGGTTCCTACAAGAATAGTTTTCATCCCAGCTCACCAAAATCCAATCTGTCATTAACAAAAAAATAACAAGTACCATCTCCCTATTCTCAGGAGCACCGTGCGGTTTTTATAGTTTCTTTTTGCTTCCAAATAGGCTGCAACCTGCCTTACTGTCAGACCTAGACTCATCAGCCCAGACAACTATCATTCTTCTTCTTCTTGTTCCTCATCCTCATTATCTCTCTTTCTCTATTATCAAAGTGTGATATTTTGTTACTGTTTCATTTGCATTTCCCTGGAGACATTCTTTGCCTTATTATTTTCAAGGAGTCTTTTCAGAATTGAACTCTGACAATCCTTTATGAAATGTTCATTTGGGACAAATACTGTAGAGAAAACGGTCAGTTTTCTGAAAGGTTTCTAATGCTACTATTTTTCTACTGCATTCTCAGTGTACTTTAGAATTTCTTTCGGAGGTCTTTTTGGAGTTTTACTATCCTATTGCAGGATAGCTAAAGCTGATGGTTTGGTTTATTTTTTCTTATTTCCTCCCCAGTAACATCCTACTATTGTTTTGCAACCTGCCTGGCTGTCAGATTTCCTGATTTATTTATTTTTTTAAAGGTTCATAGGAGAAGTTTGGCAGTAATATCTTCCCTTGGGCATTAGTTGGTATATTCAAAGCCAAGGCAATTGCTGGTCACAGGAGAGAAGATTGCTGGTCACAGGAGAGATGATATACACATAAATAACCATTACACTATTACTGTATCTTTTGGGTCAAGAAATATTATTGAGCCTTGGTGGCACAGTGGTTAGAATGCAGTATTGCAAGTGAATTCTGCTGACTGCTTGGAGTTCGATCCTGACCAGCTCAAAGTTGACTCAGCCTTCCATCTTTCCAAAGTTGGTAAAATGAGGACCCAGATTGTTGGGGGCAATATGCTGTTCTGACCTAGGCTTCACCAAATCACGAAACAGACTCCTTGTCCCGACCCCCCCTTTTTTTGGGCTAATGTGAATTCCTAGCATTCACATCTGACAAAGTCCTGGCAAACAGTCTTTCAAGGGTGAATTGCAACCACAGACCTTATCAGTCCTTGGATAGTTGCCAGGCCGATAGCTTCTTGATGCAATGCTGTACAAGGAAATACTTGGCAAGGAGTGTTTCAGATAAGCAAATCTTCCCACTAATACAGGGGTCGGCAACCTTAAACACTCAAAGACCCACTTCTCCGTTTCCCAACAGAAAAAAAAACATACCGGGAGCCACAAAACCTGGGTGGGCGTGGCCAACTTGATGTCACTCATTCCCACCCAGTCACATGACCCCCTAGCCATGCCTACCCAGCCACAAAACCATTCTCTATGTCTCTCTCCCCCTCTCTCCCCCCTCTTTCTGTATCTCTGTCCCTCTGTCCCTCTCCCTATCTTCCCCTCTCTCCCCCCTCTGTGTCTCTCTCCCTCTGTATCTCTCTCCCTCTCTCCCTCTCACCCCCTCTCTATATACCACTATGTATGTCTCTCTCTATGTCTCTCTCACCCCCTCTCTGTATGTGTGTCTATGTCTCTCTCTCTCTCCCCCCCTCTCTGTGTGTGTGTGTGTGTGTGTGTGTGTGTCTCCCCTCCCTTCAGGTGACTGTCCTCTTCCTCCCCCCTCCCCTTGTGACCCCCTGGCCAGCTGTGGCTAAGCCGGGAGCATTGGCACATGCAGGGAGACCCTCCTCAAGCGAGTGCCAAAGCGCAGCAAAGGCACGTGTGAGGTGGGTGGCCGCTCACTTAAGGAGGGTCTTAACAGGACCCAGATTCTCTCCTGCACTAATGCTCCAGCCATCACCTTGCCGTGTCATCCCCCACCCCCAGCAGCTCTTCGGCTGAGCGCGGAGGGCACAAACTGCAGCCCCAAGTGGCAGGAAGCAAAGGCTGCCTTACATGCAGCGAAGGCAGGTCCCTGGCTGCTTCACTCCTGCACTCTCTGGCGACCCTCCCCCTCTCGTGATGCCCTGACCAGCTGTGGCTGAGCCAGGAGTGTGCGCATGCGTGGGGAGACCCCCCTCAAGCAAGTGCCAAAGCTCAGGAAAGGCGCGCGCGGGGTGGGCAGCGGCTCGCTTAAGGAGGGTCTCCCCACGTATGCACACACTCCCAGCTGAGCCACAGCCGGCCAGGGCATCATGAGAGGGGGAGGAGGAGGAGGAGGAGGTTTGCTGGAGAGTGCAGGAGTGAAGTGGCCCTGTACCTGCCTTCACTGCATGTAAGGCAGCCTTCGCTTCCTGCTGCTTCAGGCTGGAGTTCGCACCCTCCGCACTTGGCCAAAGATCTGCTGGGGGTGAGGGATGACACAGCAAGGTGATGGCCGGAGCATTAGTGCAGGAGAGAAGCTGCATCCTGTTGCGTCCTGTTAAGACCCTCCTTAAGCGAGCGGCCGCCCACCCCACGCATGCCTTTCCTGAGCTTTGGTGCTCATTTGAGGAGGTTTCCCTGCGCGTGCACATGCTCCCGGCTCAGCCACAGCCGGCCAGAGGGTCACGAGAGAAGGAGGGGGGAGGAGAGTGCAGGAGCAAAGCGGCCCTGTACCTGCCTTCGTGCCACATTTGTGCATAAGGCAGCCTTTGCTTCCTGCCGCTTCGGGCTGGAGTCCAAAAAAGAAATAAGAGGGGCAAGGGGCGGGGCCAACCCATTAAGGGGCAGGGAGCCACGGCAGAGGGCCCAAAGAGCCACATGTGGCTCCAGAGCCACGGGTTGCTGACCCCTGCACTAATAATATGAACTAATTGTCTCCTGCAAACACCACTCCCCCTTTGCTCCTATTTATTCCCTATGGGAGGGGCTATTCATCATCCCCTTGTTCCTTTACTCCCGAGTCGACCTTTGTTCCTTAATTGTTCCCTTCTCCTGACAGCTCTGTCCATGCGCACATCGGGAACAGGCTCCAGCTGTTCTTCAGACCCACTTATCTCCGACTCCGAAGGTAGCTGATAACTGTCAGATGGCCCTGGCCCCATCTCTGCCTCTGATGCAGAGCACTCATCAGAGCCTTCCCCAGACTCCAGGACTGGCCCATGTTCCTCCCCAACCTCCTCACTGTCCGAGTCTGCCGCCAGCTCCGCTTGCCGCTGGTGGGCCACAACATATGCTGACTCTGTAAACTGCTTACGGAGGGCTCTAAAGCACTATGAAGTGCTTTATAAATCTAAGTGCTAGTGCTATTATGCAAAAGACAGGAAAGAAAACAATTAACAAAAGTAATTGAAGGTGGGTGAAAAATCTAAGTAAAGCTAGTTTATGCCATCATTCACTATAGCGCTCCATATTTTCAATCTTTGAAAATCATTCTTGCTGTCTTCCCATCTGTACCAAAAATCAGGACATGAATACACATGTTTTTTTCAATATATTAACCGTTATAAGTTTCAGGACCACCCCCAGTCTATTTTAATTTCATATTTTTAATTTTCCCTTGAAAATAGTTATAAAAGCATTTTTTCTCCCATCAAATTCTCTTGGATAATATTGAAAAACAAATAAATATTTGGCCTAGCATTATTTGGGATGATGTTCACCCTAAAAAAGTGAGCAAGCATGCAGTCTTATTTGAACAATTTTGCTGTCTCAGAATAACATTGATTAACAGATTGGCTAAATTGCACATGTCACTAAAGCATCATTTAAAAACTCTTTTTTTTTAAAAAAAAGCATACATTGGAGGGAGAGGATTCTGTTCAGGATGGTAGCATGTAAACAGAAGGGATTTCATTCCTCTGTTGAACTCTTCTCTCAGACATGTTTTTGATGAAGATTGCCTTTAAATAAAGGACCTTGTGTTTTCAGTCTTTTCCTCTTGCTGTGAATAAATTGCTTCTTTGAAGGATGATAGATTAACGAGATACTGTGTCCATAACAATATACGTAGTTAAGTGGGCTTATTTCATTTTGTTTTGTTGCCATGTTATGATGGACTCCATACATGGATATGTCTTTTGACTCTCTTTTGCATTAAATGCATTAAAAAGATTACTTGTTCTTCATGTATTCCCACTTCAGAAATGTAAACTACAAGTCTTGAGAGTGTGTAGATTTTGTGTGTGTTAGACCAATTTTGCTTTAAAGGTAGGTAGGCACCTGTAAGAAAGGTAGATAGACACTGCAAATCTCAACCATCTTGTTAATAAATAGAAATACTTACTTCACACTTACCCTCCGCTGCATAACAATAGCCCTATAGTTGCTTGGATTTCTTCCCATTAGCATAACTGCTTTACAAATCAACACCCTATCTCATTATAGCACTTATAAGGTTTTTTGCACATAATCTCTTTATGCCTATTGATATTGGCATTCTTGGTGGCATTACATAAATCCAACTCACTTTATGCTTGTACAAAGGAAGAGTTCATGCAGTTTTGTAATGGGTTTAAAAATTTATAATTCCCTTTTAAAATAAAATCTGTTGACAGATTCACAGCAATCTGCCAGGGTGCGTGGAATGCATTTGTTGTCTGCCACGGAGGAAAAGGGAGTTGATTTTGATGCTGAAACTTATTAATGCTAATTACAAAATTAATTTTAAAGCAAGCAGCTCCTTAGGGTCTTCTTTCTAATTCCCACAGAATACAAATTTCCAGAGAAATGATGACTTCTTTGTCCTGCTATTCATACATCTACCATTCTCTCCTTGGCCTATATATCAGTATTTTGAGTTGCTATAGCTTTGACTATAGAATCATCTCAGATGAGAATGTTGGGCCTACTGATAAGAAGAGGATGAAATAGAGACACGGGCTTCTAGGGATAATAGTCCTGGAGGAGATGATTCTAGCATTATTGAAGCCAGTAAGTCCAGTCTTCCTGAGGCAGATGTAGCAAACTCTCAGAACTCCTTGCCCAGTAGTGGGTTCTAAAACCTGTTGCTACCGATTTGTGCACGACGCTTCTGCGCTACCGGTTCTAAGAACTGGGCCGAACCAGGAGCGAGCCACCGCTATCCTTGCCTGAACCCAGTAACAGTTTCTAGGATTCTGAGATTCACCTACCCAGCCCCAATTAGAAGTGTGTTTTAAAGACACAACAGCAGAGGCTAAGCTCTGCAGGCCAAAAAACAGGCTGGTAGGTGAATAGGTTCCAATGCAGTGTTTCTCAACTTTGGTACTCTAATATTGCAACTGGCTGGGGAATTCTGGGAGTTGAAGTCCCCATATCTTAAAATGCCAAGGTTAAGAAACATTGCTGTAATGAGTAATATACCTCATATATATAACCCCATGCTGGATTTCAGTCATTTCAAATGTTGCGAAGTGTATTTCTGATTCTTCCATTAACACTATTCATTGCAGCAAAATGTGGAACTAGGGCCAGCCATTGAATTCATACATTAATATGCAATGACTTTGGTTGCACCGATTTGTGTAGTCTGACAAGCATTTAGTTAAACCCACATCTCCCTTGTATGTATGTATGTATGTATAGATATATATAGATCTGTGGTTATTTGGGTTTTCTCCCGCGTGAAGTTGGAGATGTCATTGCAACGTTTCGACGAAGTCTCATTCGTCATCTTCAGGCTGATTATCAGGCTTGTGTCTTCAGCCTCCTGCTTCTAGGAGCAGGAGGCTGAAGACACAAGCCTGATAATCAGCCTGAAGACTCTGGATTGTACCTCACCACATCTCTTGTCTTTTCTTTGTTTATTGGATTCCTGGTCTTGACAGATACTAAGCCCTGATTACATTACAGTTGCCATCCATAGATTTGGGTAAAGGGGGCTCTGCTTCTAAAAGTTCTATCTGAATTTGCATATGTCTGAATTGGGACAGAGGCATCCAGTGCAGGACCAAGATGAGGGAAGGAAGAAATATAGTGGTAAAGTCCAAACAATAATGGAGAAGCAGCATCAAAGCCATCCTTGCAGACTCTGGCCCTTGTTATTAAGATTTTGAATCAGATTGTCAATGCACCAGCCCAACATATCACAAAGAAGAGGGCAATAACCTATTCTCCAAAGCACCTGTAGGCAGGACACTAAGCAATGGATGGAAACTTATCAAAAAGAAATCCAACTTAGAATTAAGGAGAAATTTACTGACAGTGAGAACAATTAATAGTGGAATGGCTTGCCTCCAGAAGTTGTGGGTGTACCATCACTGCAGGTTTTTAGGAAGAGATTGGACAGCCATTTATCTGGAATAGTATAGGATCTCCTGCTTGGGCAGGGGATTGGACTAAAAGACCAAGGTCCCTTCCAACTTTGTTATTCTGCATTCTGTATATACTGTCCATTCTATGTGGGCAATCAGAGATCAAGACGGCTCAGCAACACACAGAAGTGCCAGTTCAAGCAGGTGTACTCAGAAACAGTCTAGGCATATAAATCAGGATTGATCACTACTGGCAGAAGGTAGGACTTTCTATATTTAACATCCCCTTTGAGTGCAGCCCAGCAAGGGAGAAGCATTTTGTGGCAGGCCTGCGGGTTCTTCATAGTTAGCTCTTACTGGCACACTTTTTTCAGAGTCTCTGATGATTACTTTTCCTTGAAGATCAGTACTAGTAGGAATTTGACTCCCCACTGAATTCAGACTATACTGATGTTCAGACCTTTGTCTGATGAATTTACAGCCTTGAGATATCAATTAACTAGCTCCAGAATTTAGAAACAGTCAAACAAACTAGTGATGAAATGATATATTATACAGGGTAGAAGTATAACAGAGTGGGATTCTTATCAGGGATTCAGACTTCAGAAATTTCTTGCCCTAATAGAAAATCAAGTGCTCATTCATTTGTGCAAATCTGAGATTCAAAAATGATAAGATTTAATGTGGATTGGTAATTCGAGATTCCAAACAGTACAGGTGGCAGAGTTGCTATTCTCAGGCCTCACACACCTAAAAGTCCTGTCTAGAAACCTCTTCCTGGTTTTGTACAGCAATTGAAAAATATTTTGAAAACTGCCTAAAAAGTGAGTCGTACTAACTATTGACGAGTTCACCATTTCTCAGTCATTTGCATTTCTAGGCTGATAGGCTTTTTGGCAGGACTCATTGGCAGTGGTAATCTCTTTGGGGGATGACAAATGACATGCTGCTTGTGCATTCATGTGTTTGCTTTTAAAAGTCTGAGAAATGTGTAAGTTATCATAGTTCTGTATGTAATAAGCTACCATATTAAGAAATAGTCCATATTAATATACAATAGTTTAATAGCAAGCATGTTAGCTCAGACCCACTTATACAGTGAGGACTAATTCTACAAGTACAAAAAAGATAAATATGAATTAAAAAAAAAGACAAATGAAAAGGGACTGAAGAGATGTAGACTAGATAGGGCACATATATCCCAAACACACTAAAAGGCAGCATTTGAAGAGGTGATAAACCCACTTGACATTACTCATGTCATTATCAGAAATCTGCAAAGCTAAGGCATTCACTGAGCCATTAAATCACCTTTGAATCTTTTCAAAGCCATTCAAAGGAACCTAATTCAGTTTAACAGTTTGAATCAATGTGGAGTTTTAATTGATCCATGTTGAAGGGGTAATTCAGTCAAATCTCCTTTGAAGTGATATACACCTTTGAAACTTCTTCTGTTAAGACGTAGTTGGCTAGATGTTAGCTTTTGCCGGTCCTTATAATGTATTTCCTGTATATACATCACCTTTCAGTTCTAGTTATAAAACCTGTTTCATGGATTGTTTCTCAGATCTGATTCCTGCTGTCAGCAACACTCCTACACATAGAGAATGGTTCGGCCTGCAGCAAAAACAATAAGCATGTACAAAAAAAGAGAGAGTTTGTTTTACTGGATTTCACTGAATTAGTGCAGATACGCTTGGGGCTTCTTTCTCCGAATCATTTCCATTCAGCTTCCTTTTTTTATTTGGAACTTTTTCATTATCTGACCAGATCAGGTGAAACTGGTTTTTGTCCTTCTATCTCTTGCACATCTTTTTATCCTTCTAACTTAGAATTGTTTTTTTCCCCTCTGAGAATACAATAGACTAAAAAACTAATATGGATGTCAATTGCCCCACATATGACTCACAGAGTGAGCAAAACATCAAAGGAATGAAGGGAAATCTGAATGTCTGTGTGTGTGTGTGAGAGAGAGTGAGAGATTGAATATGTATGAAAGAAATCTATAATTGCTTCAAGTTATCCCTAACCAATCTAATTAAAAATTTGCAAACAACAAATAATCTAGAAACAAGTAGTTTTTAAAGGACAGAGGCATACTCAGCTAAAATCTTCCGCTTACATCAACCTGGGACGGAAAAAAATCTGATAGCACTATCAATCTCCTATGATCCCTATGGATTAGTGCTATTCAAATGAAAACAGAAAATAACCAGACAGCTGGGAGGACAATAGTGAAAAATGCATAGGAACTCTGTCAAATCATTTTGCACCACACAAACTGTTTCAACACTCCCAGGTGTTACGGGTATATTGACCTCTGAAGAAATAATCATACTGGAGATTAGTATGCAGAATGATAGGCTGTAGAAGCCAGGTGTGGGATCTTTTGCAGGCAAGACATGTACACAGCACAATTAGACAGCTAGTAAGAGCTAGGTTAATCACTGTCCTGACCATGCCACCTCAGACTTTCCTCAAGGTACCCTACATCACCGTAAACCTGGGTTGCTCCCGGTTTGGCCCAGTTCTGCGAACCAGTAGTGGTGGTGGTGGGAGGCTCCGCCCACCTGCCTGTTGTGGCTTGCCCCCGTCCCGTGCAGCTGCTCATGGATCCGGAAGAACAAGAACAGACCATAGGGTGGCAAGAGCAGTCTGTAGCTCCGGCACCGGAGTCCGAGACCGAAGAGGAAGCAGGGCCAGAGGACGATGCTCAATCAGGGCCTTCTGCACCTCCCCAGCAGGAGTTCAGTGACTCCAGTGAAGAGGAGGGGCCTCTGATTGATGCTAGGGCACGCAGGGCAGCTAGCCGGCAAGAGTGGCTTTGCAGAAGGAGGTCTTTACTCTGTCGGTGCTATCAGTTGGACGAACTCCAGTCCAGGCTCTCGGCCAATTCCAGCAATTTGAGGCAATTAAGGTCTTCATAATCTGTTTTGTTTTCTCTTTGAACTCCCGGCCAAAGTGTTTGTGAATGTTAACAAGCACTTTGGGAGAAACTCTGAACTTGAATGATCACTAAGCCTTGATTAGTGATAAAACCTACTTTAATTTGGACAAGTGTGTGTGTGTGTGTCATTTCTGGGGGTTTGCTACGCTGGGTCACAACACTGCCTAGGACGCTTCTGCGCATGCGCAGAAGCATCACACGTGAGCACGAACTGGTAGCAACAGGTTTTAGAACCCACTACTGCCCTACATTGTCAATATAGTAAGTCTGGTGTCAAGAAGAAAAGAGAAAACTTTACTTCAAATAACAAATAACAATATTTGTTATTGGCATTTTTTGAAGCAATTGAAGGAACTTGCGAATATACAGTAACAACAAACCTTGGTTCACAGCTAAACGTAAGCAGCTACATTGTTCCAAAGAGGAAGTCTACAGAAAAGGTGATAAAATGCTGTACAATCAGGCCAGAAATGTATTAACAAGGGAGCAAAAAGAAGCTACTCTGAAAAGCTAAAGAATCAGTTCTCAACAAATGAACCAGCAAACTCTTAAAAATGGAAAACTCTTAAAAATATCACTGGTTATGGCAAACCTCCTTCCCAGGCTGAAGGAAATCAACAACTAGCAGACGACGTGAACATGTTTTACTGCAGGTTTGAAAGGGAACTAGAGCCACCTATCTCCACAACCCCCATTCCAGACACACCAACAACAGGCAAGCCTCCTAAAACTGACCCCATTCCATTGGGTTCACAACCCCTAGTGATCACAGAAAAGGAAGTGCAAGATCTATTTCACAGTTAAAAGCCAGGAAAAGCTCCAGGCCCAGACAAGATAACTCCTTCTTGCTTAAAAGTCTGTGCTGACCAATTGGCCCCCATCTTCGCCCGAATCTTCAATTAATCGCTAGAGATGTGCTATGTTTCTTCTTGCTTCAAACGCTCTACTATCATCCCAGTGCCGAAGAAGCCCACCATCAAGGAACTGAATGACTACAGACCAGTTGCTCTAACATCTGTAGTTAGGAAAACCTTTGAACGGCTAGTGATGGCCCACTTGAAAACCATCACGGATCCACTGTTAGACCCCCTGCAATTTGCATTCCAAGCAAATAGATCAACAGATGATGCTGTTAATATGGCTCTGCACTACATCCTACAACATCTTGAATCTCCAAAGACCTATGCAAGGGTCCTCTTTGTAGACTTTAGTTCAGCATTCAATACCATCATACCGGACATTCTTCTAACCAAACTAAATCAGCTAGCGGTACCTGAACACACTTGTAAGTGGATCACAAGCTTCCTAACAGACAGGAAGCAGCAGGTGAAGTTGCTTCCTGTACATACCTGTACAATTAGCACAGGGGCCCCCCAAGGCTGTGTGCTCTCACCACTTCTCTTTCTTATACCAATGACTGCATCTCACACGATCCATCTGTTAAACTACTGAAGTTTGCAGATGATACAACAGTGATTGGTCTCATTCGAGACAAC
>QLTV01004224.1:1610974-1630825 GCA_003457575.1 Thermophis baileyi
GCCAATAAAAAATTCTATTCTATTCTATTCTATTCTATTCTATTCTATTCTATTCTATTCTATTCTATTCTATTCTATTCTATTCTATTCTATTAACTCTCTTGAGCTTTTTTTTGTTAACTAAGAGGATGTACAGATGCTTTCATTTCCATTGACTTACAATTTTGAGTGATGTCCTCATAATAAATAACAGTGCATCATATAATTGATAAATATTCATAATAAATTTTATGTTGAAGATTTATCAGTCAAATTTCTAGGACTCTGTAGTCCTAGAAGTCAATTGCTCATCATTTTTTCTGACAAGATGATTCAAAAGCAAACAAAAATTAATGTTGCTGCCTATATAAAAATCAGAACAGCTCAATAATTATTGAGTGTGGGCATTATTTGCATTTATTCCTTATTTTGCATGATAATCCCACAAACCTCAGATGATGTCAAATGTCCTGGACCCAAGCGCATATTAAGGTAGCAAGTAAAAAAATGGTAAGAATCTGTTACTTTGTGGTGTTTTTGACAGAATTCCTTATCTATCTAGATAAGATCAGACTAATCAGATACTCTGCAGAGTCAAATTCATGGAATACAAAAACAAAGTGAATAAGATATCACAGAGCATCAAGGCTTCTATTAAAGAAATCACCTAGGAACTGGCTATTCATTTAAACACACTCAGTTTTCCAAAGCTATGAAAAGAGTTCTTAGGATCAGCTATAATATTTCTCTATCTGCATTTTTAAAAGGTAAATACTTTAAAATTTGCCTGGATGGGAAAATGTGCCTATGTGATTGTGGGAAAATTGAAACAATAAATCACATTTTATTATACTGCTTTTTCTGTTACGACTAGTATTTAAACTACATTAGCTCTCTATTGCTAGAATACTTGGGCACATCTGATGAACTTGATATCACTCTGTTCCATTTGGATTTGAGTTATGACATACCTCTTAGGTAGCCAATGCCTGTGTAGCTTACTGTGAAAACGCAGCAACAGATTATTCAAGACAATTCCTTGGATAGAATAGACACCCATTAGATCGTAAAAATATTTTATGATTTTGTCTTTTGTTTGACTTTTGACCATAAATAAAGATGTTTATAAGTGGCATATTGGCCTAAGCTAAATGTAGGAATTATGCCATCTGAGATATTTGCCAGTCCCCTTTGCCCTCTGAATGTATTGGTCTTTGGGAGCACTTCTGCAGCTGAGCTAATTTCTTTGCAGATCAACTGCTGATCAAGAAAAACACTGTACGGATTGCAGGATTTCATCTTGTGCAGGTGGTTTTCTATTGGTAGGAATTCCCTCTCCTCCTGACCCCTGAGATCTCCCCATCCTCTGCAGAGAGTCAAGGTGCCTTTCTGCCTTGCCGCTCTTTTCCAATTAACTTCTGCTGAGCAGAAGTTTTCCCATCCTTTCTCATATGAAATGTCTTTCATATTTTATCCAGAAACTAATTAGCAGTCGATATAATGTTTTTGGTGAGAAATACTTTCTGAATTCTTTCAGACATTACCTTTGCCGATAAAGATAGTAAGACTGAAGATTACCAGGTGCCCATCAATTTGTAATGTCATTTTCTTCCAGGAAGATCACCTATTGGTATATTAACCAAAGCTGAGAAAAGACATTCCTGGCAATTGTCTGAGAAATCACTGAGCTACATGGTTACAAAAGGACCTTAAAGTTCACACCTGTTCATTCTGGGAAAGTGTGAGCAGTGAACAGGACATGGCAGCACTGGAACGTATTTGATGTGATTTAAGGTGAAGTTTATTCTATTTGTTCTTATTTCAGATTGCTACGAATGGATCCAAGGCAATCAGTTTCTACTGGTAACTTTAAAAAGGAAAAGCAACCAACCCTGCCTTTTAAAAATAATGTCATGCAACCACCAGTACATGTAAGACATGATTGAATGGTTTGAAGTATTTGCATAATTTCTTTTTCATTAGCTGTTTCTAGCATGTTCATTACCTGGCAAAGCAGATAAGATATTCTTGTAGATGAGTTCTACATAATTAGACATGGTTAGAAAAAATAACTGATTTTTTAAAATCCAGTGTCATATCAATCCAATACCATATTAATCTGCTTCTGAATTTATCTTTTTTCCCTCCTTTAAAAAAAAAATACTATGCTGGTTGGCATGAGGGGGTGCTATTTGAGAAGAAATACATATTCATAGTTCTCTTGCTTTATATTATCATTCTATTCTCCATATTCTATTCTCCAAAGCACCTGAAGGCAGGACAAGAAGCAATGAATGGAAGCTAATCAAGGAGAGAACCCACCTAAAACTAAGGAGAAATTTCCTGACAGTTGGAACGATTAATCAGTGGAACAACCTGCCTCCGGACATTGTGAATGCTCCAACAATGGAAGTTTTTAAGAAGAGGTTGGACAACCATTTGTCTGAAATGGTATAGGGTTTCCTACTTGAGCATGGGTCGGACTATAAGACCTCAAAGGTCCCTTTCAAGTCTGTTGTTCTTGAAGGTATAGAAGAAGCTGAACAATTGGAAGTCAACTAATTTCATCTCACTGGGAAAGATTCTTAGTTTTCCAAATCACTGAATTAGGTTTCTACTCCCCTCCAATCTGCATTCACCTCTTTCTTATATTTCTTAAGAATGGGGGTGTGGGGGCGTGGGGCAGGAGATATTATAATATGAAAATATCCAACATTATTCAGTTGTACAATTTCTTCCTGCTATCCTGTTTTCCTAGATAAAAATATAAACCTAGTATAGCATATGCTTTCCTTGTGGCTAATGACTATTTTTTTCATTACCAAATACCACCTTTTATTGAGTCTGTCATCTGCACCTCTATAACTGTCTGGTTTGGTTCTGCAACCCAACAAGACAGACACAGACTTCAGAGGATAATTAGAACTGCAGAAAAAACAATTACTGCCAACCTGCCTTCCATTGAGGACCTGTACACTGCACGAGTCAAAAAGAGGGCCGTGAAAATATTTACTGACCCCTCGCATCCTGGACATAAATTGTTTCAACTCCTACCCTCAAAACGACGCTATAGAGCACTGCACACCAAGACAGCTAGACACAAGAACAGTTTTTTCCCGAACGCCATCACTCTGCATTACACGCTGCATTACTATTACTATTAGTCTTCTCATCGTTCCTATCACCCATCTCCTCCCACTTATGGCTGCAGGACTGTAACTGTTGCTTGTATCCTTACAATTTATATTGATATTGATTGTTTCCTGTTTGCTTATTGCACCCTATGACAATCATTAAGTGTTGTACCTTACCTTACCTTGACGAATGTATCTTGTCTTTTTAAGTACACTGAGAGCATATGCACCAAAGACAAATTCTTTGTGTGTCCAATCACACTTGGCCAATAAAAAATTCTATTCTATTCTATTCTATTCTATTCTATTCTATTCTATTCTATTCTATTCTATTCTATTCTATTCTATTCTATTCTATTCATAATTTCACACTGATGAATCTTTACAAACAGGAGGAATTAGAAATTTCCTCTATAATTAGAAATGCTTGTTGAGTGGCTTTGTTCTAAATGCAAATATGCTCTCCAAATTACTGCTGAGGAAAAAACAACAACAACCACATTTCATCTGGATTCCCAACCATTGGGTTTTCCCATTATTTATTAAAAAAACCCTACTGTGATAACTTGCTGATGTTTCCTGATTGTGACCAGCAACTTGGCCATGTTCCTTGGGACCTGTTTTTATTTTGCAAAATGTCAACATGGTGGGAGAAGAACAAAAGGACAGGGTATTCTTTGGAGAGAGAGAACTCTTCATCTCAGGGAGAGGAAGACCTCATGGAACATTGTTGAGCACCACAAAAATGAATGATGCAGATGTGGGAAAAGCATAAATATTTAATAGTGAGATAAGAGAGCCTCTAATTCTTCTGTTCATTAACTTGCTATACCAGTTTATGACTTAATTAAAATGCAACTCTCAAAAAGCTCTTAATAGGTTGCATTTCTACTTCTATTTCACCATTTGGGCTGTGCAGTTTAGCAGCTCAAAGCAAAATTATTTGCAGATTGCAAAATGAAGTTCGCTTTTTGTATTATCACAAATGCTTATAAAATTCTACCATTTTTGTGTGTGTGTGTGTGTGTGTATACATATACACACACACATACACAATACACACACACACACATATAAATACATACACAATACACACACACACACACACACACACACACACACACACACACACACACAGGTCTTGTTTAGCTCTTCTCCCTTGTTGTTAGTAGGATATGTATATGCTTGAACAAGGCTTGCATTACAAATCCGAATCAGTAATAGATATTCTCAACAAGCTGAACTGGCAGCAAAGTGTGAGATCCACCTGATTGACATGAAAAACTAAAGCAAATCCTGAAACTCGGTAATCAGTTTGGCAGGCAACGACTTCCAGAATCCCCACAAGGTCAACACCATCAGCCTTGTTTATGGATGAGGCTTTGCTCTCTCATATGTTTCTATCTAATGATAGTCTAAAGCTCATTAGGTCTGATGGATGTGGCATCTCCAATTCACTTAAGATTTTAACTGATCAGTGTGTTTTCACTTAAAAGTTAACACCACTGTATTCCACAGGGATTACTGAATTTTGGCTGTAACAATCTGAGGCTAAAATTCTGCACAAAATGGATGTTACATCTGCGTTCATTCATTCATTCATTCATTCATTCATTCATTCATTCATTCATTCATTCATTCATTCATTCATTTAGATTTGGTTGCCACCCATCTTGCCTCGAGGCGACTTGAAATTTTTTGGGGGAAGAAAGGAATAAGTAGCAGCATCCACAGGGGAGGCGCAATGTACAGACCTGCCCCTTTTCTCCATGCCCTTGATTGCTTATGTGTACCCCAAGGGGGTGAAGTTACCACACAACATTGCAACACGTAGTGGGTTCCATTGGGAATTAGGCTTATTTCTGTGTAAGCAGGGCCATCTGCAGCTAGCCAGAGTGATGCCCAAATGACAAAACTTTCTTTGTAGCATCACAATTTACCCTAGGCTAGTTTGTACCAGTGTGATGATACTGCATGCAAGTAAGTAAGGAGTGGAGTTTGCATTGCAAAATCATATGTAAGCATGAATATGTAAACAAAGAGCCGAGGTGGCGCAGTGGTTAGAGTGCAGTACTGCAGGCTACTTCAACTGACTGTTCAGCAGTTCAGCGGTTCAAATCTCACCGGCTCAAGGTTGACTCAGCCTTCCATCCTTCCGAGGTGGGTAAAATGAGGACCCAGATTGTTGGGGGCAATATGCTGACTCTGTGAACCGCTTAGAGAGTGCTGTAAAGCACTGTAAAGCGGTATATAAGTCTAAGTGCTATTGCTATTGCTAACTTCATTTCCCCCCCCCCCAAAAAAAGGTTAGCATCTACTTTAGCCAATATTAAATACAAAACTGGAGAATGGTTGAACTATTCCAGATGTATAATCTGTCCTGGGAAATTCTAATTAAACAAGAACCTCCTCTACAGACTGTAGACTCTCAGCTTTGCAATCATGAAAATGAAAAGAGATAGCTGGGAGCACAAATTCTGAGTGTTGCCATAATTTTCACATTTTAAATCCAAGCACAGCTGCTGCCCATTTTTGCTACTTACTACTACAGCCAATTAATGGTTGTCAAGATTTATAATTAAATGAAGCTAATGAAAATCAGTTGGCTGATAATGGAATTTTTCTCTCATATTTGCATACTATTACTGCATGCAAATGTTAAAGTTGCAGATATAGTATTGTTTTAATTGATTATTTGATCTATTGTCTGACTCTTGATAAGTTGATCAATCTTCATAAACACATGTTTATTAATAATGAATAGATTCATTGGGTCATAAACTTGCAATACATTCAAGATAATTCTATTTCCTTTTTTGTTTTGTTTTGCATATTACTGTGATCCAGGACAGGCCTGGATCTCAATAAAATGATTATTCATGTCATTATAAATGCCTCTAAACCAATTTCACATATTAAATACACCACTAATTAATGAACAGCTATGATTGCATGATCACATGAAAGGAGAAAAATAAATGAGCATTCTACTGTCATTAATATATGTCTTATTCAGGAGTTATCTGTTCTAATAAGATAATAGGATTGCTTAGTTTTAGTGGTTCATATACACGAAAGAGACCTATAACAAGATGGATTGATGACATCAGCAAGTATTGCGGGCCTAATTGGCAAAAAAAAAAAAAGCTCAGGACCGTATAGGTTGGAAACATGCGGAAGAGGCCTTCATCCTGTAGTGGATAGACAATGGCTAAAATGATGAAGATGAAGATGATAACTAGAACTGAAATTCCTTAACACTTTATATGACATCTACATTAAATCTACATTGGAAATTTAAAAAAAAAATCTTATATGGATGTGCCCAGTATTTTGTCAAGGAACAGATACCTGCCCTATAAATGTTTTTCCTCTAATGTCATCTTTTTCTGATCTCAGTGAAAATACAAAGCTAAATAAATTTTAAGCAATGTCTTTGTTCTTTGACATATAAAGCCAATCTTTAAAATGTTCTTTGCTCTCTACTGAGATAATGTTATATCAGTTCATAAAGAAAACAAAACTCAGTATGCTCCTATGCAACATATTGGAGCACAGAAATAGCAAGTAAAATTATGCACAATTTGTCAAATGTAATGACCACATTCCACTGTGGATACTCATATAGTGAATAACAAAATAATCTCAGGCAGAAATGTTAATGTGGTAATTACAGAATAAACCATGTCTCTATTCCTAATTGAAGTAATGGATGATACAACACCATGTTCACAGTTGTTTGGTGAAATTCAGAAAATAATCTCAAGCATGAATAAAAAGCAGCACACTATTATTATTATTTATTAAATTTGTATGCCGCCCAACTCCTAAGGGACTCTGGGCGGCTATTGAGTATGGCATACTAATTGTTTTGCTCTTAATTAAAGTACCTCCATCCAGAGTCAGGAGTAACGTCATTACAATATTTTACAAAATAAAATCTACAAATGGAATGATACACAAAACAGTATATGCCTCCACCAGTCCCCATATTGTAATGAATCTGTAGAAATATACAGGTTGATAGAACTGGATCAATTCAAATGTATAGATTGACTTAACATACAGTAAAACATTACAATATGTTTAAATACTGTATCTTTTTCAGACAGTATCATTTGTGTCTGGCATTATAATTTGTCCATTCATTTTATGGTCATGATTTATTTTCCTGGCTCTCCAGCTGTAATACACTCTCGCCTTGAACCGTGAGATGGGCAGCAACTAAATTCAATAATAATAATAAACTGATTGACAGATTGATACATTGACTGTAACACTGCTAAATGTATCTAAATATCCAGGAAACTTTGTGGAACAGCTTCCGACCTCTGTAAATGCAGGTATGTTTGTGCTTCAGATTTTGCATCAGTAAACTTGGCATGCTATTCTCAGAATTTATAATTTTAAATACTTATCATAGACACAGTTCAACCAGTATCACGCTAATGTACATTTGTGAGTTTACTGCCTCATCTTCTGGTATCATTCACCCATACTGGATGAGTGGCACAGTTATACTTATATCTGATTTTTTGTCTTTCTAGAAATAATTATTTGGAATTGCAATTATTTTATTCAGATGGAATAACATCTGTGGAGGAATGGGGGGCAGACTAACATCAGTAGTGTTTCCTCACTGCTTTCCTACATATGTTACTATGTCACATGCATGTCCAAAGTAATGGAATATTGTGTTGCAACACTGCTTTGCTGCATTTTCATCATTCTGACAAACAGATTACGGTGGTGTGAGAGAATGGAGCAGACGGATGTCAGAGACGGAGGTTGGAGAAAGAAACCGGTATTCCAAATCGTTGGATAATGAGACGAGAGATGCTTAGAGATTGAAAGTTTTGAAAGTAAAGCGAAGAGGTGCAGAGGGACTTGGAATTGAACAAGGAGGATGAAAAAGGAAATAATAATAATAATATATCAACAAAGGACTAAGGAAGAGTAAGGAGAAAAAACTGCCTGGACATTGACTGTAATATTATCAAGGGATTAGTATTTAATATTTAGTAATTAAGTTACCAAGTTAACTATTTAAGAAGGAATACTTAAAGAATACTTAAAGGAATACGTATACATATTTAGCATAAATACAAAGCGGTTAAGTAAGTAATCCAGGAACTAATAATCATAAAATTTATAGCTAAACTGTTTGTACCTGTTTGCACCCAATATTATATCATACCAGCAACTATTTACTGCTACCTGTATATATATTTATATTTCTATATATTGATTACCTGACATACTAATATTTTTATATTTTTACTTATATTTAAATTTATATATATATTGATTACATATTTAGATTGGCATATATTTTGATTAATTTACTCAGAACATATTTAGAATATCTATATCTGTATTGATTTTAAACTTATTTATACACTGACAACCCTGAGGATAAGGAAAAAAGCTGCATCGAACCCAATGATGACGACGGCCTCCCCATCAACTCAACGGTCAATAGAAGGAAAGTTAACAGATAAGACCAACACAACGCCTAATACGCAAACGATGCAAGCCACCTTATTATTAATCCAGGAAACAATGGTGAAGTTACAACAAACAATGTCAAATAACCACGGAGAAATCTGATATTCAGAAATTGAATGAAAAAATGGGTTCAATCCAGGAAGCAATCCAGAAAAAGCCATTGGAAACTGGCCCCACCTTATTACATGAAATAGAAAAATATGGAGAAGTATCGGGCCTTAAAATTAATAAAGAAAATACTAAAATATTAGTTAAAAATTTAACAATGAACCTGCTTTGCTGCATTTTCATCATTCTGACAAACAGAAGATTTTTCCGTGGATGCCTCTGATCACACTGGAAAACTTGAGAAAAGCCAATAATCACGTGCTTAGTACTTATGGGAAAGGGAAGTCAGTGGCAGAACCAAGTTATTATTATTAGCCAGACTTTCATTAAGAATATAATCCTACATATCACTTGGTGCCAATTTCTGAAATCTTTCAAGTAGAGCAATGCCAACAAATAATAGCAAAGACCCCAATCCGGTATTATGAGGAAAAAGCATTTAAGCTCTTGATTGTTCCAGTGTGGGGTACCACAGAGTTTGGTCTGCTCTTGATATCAAGAAGGTCCTGGGAACAGTTGTCCATTAGCTTGAGGTTAGATGACATCAATATGCTGATAACAAGCAGATGTGTATTGTGACACAGCTGCATCTGGAGAGGCTTTAGACATCTTGAACCAGCATTTAGAAGCTGTTAGGAACTGAATGGAGAGAAACAAACTCCTATTAAATCCTAGCAAGATAGACTTACTGTATGAATGAAAAAAATTCACAGCTGTGTAATAAGATTGGCTTCAGTAATCGTTAATTAGGGTTATGCTCCCCTAGTAAAGTCTGATGTGTGATACGGGTGGAAGATGTTCTCCTGGATTCATAGCTCCTGTTTCAACAACAGGTGGACGTTGTAAGTAGGGTAGTCTTGCCCATCTTAAGCTAGTGTACCAGCTACATCCTACCTAAATCAAGATGTCTTGGTGGCAATGACTCATGCCTTGATTACCACAAAACTGGAAAATTGTAATGTGTTCTAAACAGGGCTATAATTGGTGCAAAATGTGATGACCAGAGTTCTAGATAGGAAAAAAAGTGTTCTTTAGCATTCCGTCCCACTCTCAACCAGATATTATATTTTGCACTAAAGCACTAGTGGTATCTTTGAAATCAACAACCCAATTTAATTTATTTCATTTAATATAACCACCCAAACCAGAAGATTCTGGATACCAATTTAACATTGAAAAATGGAGTCATCTAACAGCAGGAAAAGAATGTAAAATTGTTCACAGAAAATAAAAAGTTATTTTGAGCTGAAAAAAAAAGTATTTCTCTTCTTGGTGTTGGAGACTGAATAGCACTTATAGCACTTAGACTTATATACCGCTTCACAGTGCTTTACAGCCCTCTCTAAGCGGTTTACAGAGTTAGCATATTGCCCCCAACAATCTGGGTCCTCATTTTACCCACCTCAGAAGGATGGAAGGCTGAGTCAACCTTGAGCCGGTGAGATTTGAACCAACAAACTGCAGCTATAGCAGTCAGCTATACACAGTCATTGTCTGTGTATGAATGTCCTTGAAAGTTGGTCTATAACCTGAATAAAGATTAGTGAAACACAGTTTTATGAGGAAGTTTATCTGCAGGAAATACATTATAGTGATTGGAAAAGCCTTACCTATAGCAACCAACTCTTATCAGGAGAAGAGTTAAAAAAAAAAAGATGTGCTCACTGTATATGCACCTGCCTAAGCAGAAGGAAGTGATCTCAGTTTAGCAACCTCTTAAATATAAAACAAGTGATAGGCAGATACAGAGCAAATTCTTATCTCTACTTAGATTTTACTGTCCTGAGTGGTCAATAGGTCATGAAGGGCTGAAGAGTCAGTGCCATTACAGCCATAACTTCAACACTTGGAGTGTTACTAATATATAGCTAACAACTCAATTATGCTTTTTTTGAATTACATAAAACACTGCTTGGCCCCACGAAAAATAGCATGGTTAGTATGCATATAGATAACTCAGATCTGGCACTAACTGAGGTTGCTGCCACAATTCCTTAAGCTTCTTCCATTTTGCAGCCTACCAAAGCACATTTATTTCTTCTTCACAAAAGAATGCTCCCGATTCCTGCTGTACATGCAAAATATTTCTCTCCAGCACTTCTTTATCTATCTGTGCAGCTTTTACAAAACCATTGCAAAATATCTACTTAGCTATTTTTACTGCCCCAATTTGCAAGCCATACAAATAAAATATGACTGATTTGTATATGAAGAGCTCCCTGAAGAGGATATGCTTAATACAGCTACTAGAGGTGGAAGTTTTGTTTCTTTCATCTTGTAACAACAACAACAACACCATGGATGAGATTCATCAAACACCGGTAGGTTCCAAGTCCCCTTTGGTCCCATGGAATGCCCTAGATCAGGGGTCAGCAACCCACGGCTCTGGAGCCGCATGTGGCTCTTTCATCTCTCTGCTGCAGCTCCCTGTCGCTCAAAATATGTGTCACAACTGCCAATGTGCAACACCCACTGACGTGAAATTTATTAAACTTTTGACCCCTGGTAGGCCGACCATGGATAAATGCAAGAAAAAAAAAGTTTCAGAAGAAAACAGAATCTTTAATTCAACTATATATGCTAGTTTTGTGGCCGCTCAGGACACAGTCAGGCACGGGAAGAGTTTTGTGGCTCCCGGTGTTTTCTTTTCTGTGGGAAACGGGTCCAAATGGCTCTCTGAGTGTTTAAGGTTGCTGACCCCTGCCCTAGATCAGTAATGACATCAGCTTTTTGGGCAGTGGGTTGTATTTGAGTAGGTTAAGCAACACTTGAAAGGATTGGGCAGAGTGGACAGAGATATGACAACTCTTGAGATTCATTATATCAATACAATTAATACAAACAGCTAGAAATTATAGTACAATATATCCAAGAGTACCAAACAGGAGAAGCTTTCTTCAGTCTGTGTGCAAAAGACTTTAAAAACAGGCATACCATACAGTATTACATAACATTATATAACAGAATACACACACCTTATTCTAATTGCCTTTTACAGTGTTCGTGTCTAAAAAGACCACTTTAAAAAGAAGCCTTAAGCCTAAAACTACTTAGTTTGGTTCTATTTCTGCAAGACCTCTAGTAAAACAGGACACCAAAATAGAGAAACTGGCAGAAAATAGATAATAATATCTATACAGTACTGCCAGCAGTAATGAGACAAACTCCAGGATTCGGTCAAATCATGAACATGCTATAAGACAAGGTGTAGCTGATGCAATTTATTTTTAACAGCACTGATCAGGTAAAGCAGCAGCCCTAAAATGTTATTAAAAGGGGACTAAAGAAGGAGAAAGGTAGAAGCCTCTGACACCTGTTCAGTTGCAGGGAACTCCCCCAAAAATCAGACTTTCCCCCCCTATTTATTTATATACCGGTATAAAATTTATTTATTTATAAAATTTATTAGCCTCTCATTTTATCATAAGGGAGTTCCGGGTGGCTTACAGTCATATTAAAACATAAATAAATTATCTTAAAACAGAAATAAATATTAATATATTAAACATAAATAAATTAAAACATAATCTGTATTAAAACATAAATTAAACCCAACAATTAAAATCTAAGGGCATGTGGGGAAGGCGGGCATACATCTACAGATCTCAGTTAACAGCGAAGGACAAAAAAAAATTGCATTGTTTACCAATTTTAATAAACTCAGACTTTCTCCAACTTTTGAATATTAAGCTCACAAGTCACCATGTCACTTCTTTTGTTATATTTGACAAGCTTTTATTACCATCTTACATCTGATCCTCAAGAATGCATTTATATCAAGTACAAGGAAAAGTAGGTGTAGGCTGCAGCTCTCCTGTTAAAATTGGACTATCCCCATATCTAAACAGCAAGCAAGCAAGTAAATAAAATGTGTAAGCTATAGAGCAGAGGTCTTCAAACTTGGCAACTATAAGACTTGTGGACTTCAACTCCCAGAATTCTCCAGCCAGCATAGCTATAGAGCCTTGTACCTGTCTCTCTTCAACATGACAATAGCCTTCTGCAATACTTCTGTTCCACTGCACCATTCAATGAAATGAAGTTCACAATTTCTGCCTTTAAGCACTAAAACTCAAGCTGTTTTGCTCATCTCGTTTTAGCAGTGTTAAAAAGGAGTGTTAAAAGATAAATTGTATTTTTTAAAAAATCTAATTCAGAATCACACTGT
Source organism: Thermophis baileyi (assembly GCA_003457575.1). NCBI lineage: Eukaryota > Metazoa > Chordata > Lepidosauria > Squamata > Dipsadidae > Thermophis > Thermophis baileyi. Next base: position 1,623,872 of record QLTV01004224.1, read on the forward strand.
TAGCAATAGCAATAGCACTTAGACCCAAAGGTGCTTTTTCAAATGGCAACTGGACTTTGTTTTTCCTTGAAGATGTTTTGCTTCTGATCCAAGAACCTTCTTCAGATTTGCTTCTTGGCTGAGAAGCGAAACGTCTTCTCAGTTGCCAGTTTGAAACGTCCAGTTGCCTTTTGAAAAAGCACTTTTGGGACACTCCATGACCTGGATGACCGAGAATCTCCATAGACAAATAGCACTTAGACTTATATACTGCTTCATAGTGCTTTACAGCACTCTCTAAGCAGTTTAAGAGTCAGCATATTGCCCCCAACAATCTGTGTCTTATTTTACTGACCTCAGATGGATAGAAGGTGGAGTCAACCTTGAACCTGTCAGGATTAAACTCCTGGCAATGGAATGCAGAGCTAGCCTACAATATTGCATTCTAACCACTGTGCCACCACTGTTTCTTTTATCTTTTCACAATTTCTCTTTTCCTACAATATCTAGCAGCCATTATTGCAATTAATATAATACTGCAGTCACAGGACTAGATTGTATGCCCCTCATGAGCAGATCAAGATCCGTAAAAGTTTAAAAAATAAATGCCTGGATTTAGTATCACGTGGTTCTGGTTTTGGCAATGATTCTCTTAAAATTCTTACATTGTTCAGGCAACCATTATAATGCAATGATTAAATCAATGCTACTAAATGTAGATGCTTAAGTTATTAAGTTAACCTTGATATCAATTTTATTCATGATTTAAATTGCATGTTTTTGTTCTTTTTTGGTCGGATAAATGAAAAATTAATATAAAGAAAATATGAAGCTACATATAGTTTGGAATTTCAATCCATCTTATTTATATTTACCTACGGTGGTAGAATGGTCAGAAATGCATTTCAACCAGGGGTGGGTTCCTCCCGGTTCGGACCGGTTCTCCTGAACCGGTAGCGGCCTGCTGGTGACATCACGATGACATCACTGAACTGGATCGGTCGGTGCCGGTCCGTGGGAGCTGCCATCCCATCTTTTTTTTGAATTTTTTTTGAATTTTTTTGAATTTTTTAAATTTTTTTCCCCTTCTGAGCATGCGCAGAAGCCGACTTCTGGCACTGTGCATGTGGTCGCCATCTTTTTTTTGGCTTTTAAAAAAATTTCCCCACATTTTTTGTTACTGCGCATACGTGCACACGCAAAGCGCGCGCGCGCCCACAAGGCGCGGGAGGGAGCAAACCGGCAGCGAGGTAAGTTGGAACCCACCCTTGATTTCAGCGTCATGTAGACTACAACAGTGAAGCTATTTGACATAGGTTTACTATCAATTGTGTGGTTTATGTAGTCACTAATATATTTAATTCTTGGAAAAAGATGGTTGATGTTATAGAAAATATACTTTTTAAATTCTGCTATATCATTCTTTTTTCCACTTTCATGAAGTGAGTTATCTGGGCATCTATCTATCTGTCTGTCTACCTATCCATTCTCAGAAGGCTTATGAACGTCAGAAAAAAATTGACTCACTTTTTCAACATAAAAGATCTAACAACATACAAGCTCAGAATCACCAAGCCTTGGCAATTTCCTAAGACTTGATTCAAAAGTGCTATTTTTCTCCAGACAGCTGGAAATGTCAAAAATGAAATGAAAAGCCCTAAACGGGTTGAAGAATGGCTTTTACAGCTGATGCCAAAGATGCTCTTGTTACTTAGAGACAGCAAAGAGTAAGTGCGCACAAATCCTTATGAAGTCTAGCAATTATGAATTTCCTCTAAATGAAACTATCCTTTTTTAAGTGCAGGTCTTATTCTACATGTCTTACTATACACATACCCAGTACAAACTACAGAGTGTTCCTTTCATGTCCCTGATCTTATGAAAGGAATTCACTGTTGGCACTCTGTGTTTTTTTTTTTTTAAAAGAAAGAACCATGAGGAACAGTTCCTGAAGTCTTTTCTAGTATTTTGCTCTCTTGAGTTACATGAAGCTGCAATGAAAAGCGAAGATTCCCCATTCTTTTATATAGAGTTGTTCCCTTAGATACATAACTGTAGCATCTTGGGGCTATTTAAAATCTTACAGTTGTTTTCTTTTATACTACTGTTTTTCTATTGCCATGGGACATCGGTAAAGAAAAGAGGGAAACTGTGCAATCAACTATGCTTTTGCTTATGCCATTCAGTTGTGCTGGAAAGATACCAGACATGGAAATCTGTGTGCAACTCACAGCTGAAAACTCCACAGCACTGTGTCTTACACTCATTCCTCTCTCCCACCCATCATCTGGGAAGATCCTGATGAAAAACTATGTCTAGCAACTTATTGGAAAATGTAGGGGAAGAACAATATTCAAATCAAGGATAAACTATAGAACAGTCTGGAGCCCGTTATAACTAGCTACCTCAATGGTTGTCAGATCAGAGGGGATCTCAAATGAATTTGAAAAAAAGAAAAAAAAGAAAGAAATGAGATAATCCTGCTTCATTCGCCTCGTTACATTTTCCTTTTGTGTAAGCAGGAACAGGCCATCTTTACCATACAGATTTGATATGTTTTGGGGATTACCTTTTTAGATAAAAGTTTTAAAGAACAAGAAATGCAGAATTGTAAGTCACTGCAAAATCCAGCCATTGTTTACCAGGCGAATGTTTGATTCCAGTATGATGCAAAGTTTAATGGTTAGGAAAACAGAATTGCCCTCTTCATAGCCTATTAAATACCAATGATAGCAAGTGATGTTGTTATGGAGTTATAGCTTGTCTTTCCTCTAGGAGTTCTTGGTGATAAACATATTTCCTCTGACAAATTTATCCCTGCAACATTTCTTCATGAAACACTAAACAGAGACTGACCCAAGGCCACTGAATAGGTTTCTGTGACTGAGGATGCTTTTAGCATGATTCGCATGAGTATTACATTACACTGGGTCCTCCCAAGTGCATAGAATTCTTGTATGACATGTAAATGCCAAAGCATTGTTAGCATTTATTAGATATTAGTGATTGTGATTTTACTGACAACAAACTAGTTGCCTGCTGATGTCTGAAGTTGTTTTGGGCGAATAGCATCAGAGTCTCCCCTGCAGCAATAATTCATCCTTTTATCTTTTAAAAAAATTGATGGCAAGCCAGCAGAGATAGGAAATATACAAAAGAGAGATTCAGGTATACTACAAAGGTTAATATATATTCCTACCGTAAGCCATAAAATATCTATATAATAATACCTTCTATCATTTGAAAAAGAGACTATTCAAGGAAGAAAATCCTACTGCAACTAGATCAGCACTGGTTCAGATATTTTTTGGATGAATTCCTATTTAAGGCCTTGAATGCTTTGACATTTATTTCTGCTATCTTCATACCCAAGAGAGACTGGTACCCTGACATCAAAGCTTTTAGTATTTGTTTAGATACCATCAGACTTAGTTTTTGATAGTAAGCTCTTAAACCTCACCATAATATTTTCCATTATCTAAATGATGTCCTACTATTTTAAATCAACATGGATTATGTTTCTTGAGACCATTATATACCTGCCATGTACATAAATACCAGTATAGGTTGGTCCAGATCTTAGAAGGAGAGTGAAATCATGAAGCCAGCCAGTGGCCTGCTTCCTTCAATCAAGGTACAGTAATGGTCTATTGTGAGGTGAGACCTCTTATAGAAAGGGATCAGAGGCCATCTGCACACTTTAATTCCATATGTGCAATTTTGCTTTCTATTTCTGTCTCTCTCTGTTTCTCTCCTTTGGTGGAGGACATTTTGTCCTTCCCTTTTTTTTAAAAAAACTTGCCTCAGCTCAACATTGGTAAAAAAAATACATTCCAACACCATGTAACATGTTGAACTCTGGATGGGTCATTACAACACATTGTAAATGAGACTTCCTTTTAAAACAACTCAGAAATATCAGCAAATCAACAGTATAGTATCTGAGTTACTAATTGGTTGCTTGAAACAACTGCATGATTCCAGCACTAACCAGTTTGTTTTCTGACTCAATTCAAAGTGTTGGTACTGAATAGATTTTGATAATTCAGTTCTAAGTTGATAAGTAGGGTTACTCATAATTCTAGGATAAGTCTCCAACTCTACCCCAGAAAGACTTTGGGATTTCTGCAATGGCTAGTGGAACACAATAAAAGATCCAGGAAAAATCATATATTCAATTGTACTAACCAGTCAAATCCTTGATTACAAATATATGGCATTTCAAGGAGTTTGTTTTAGAAAGAGCTAATTAATTTTCAAATTTACTTAGAATCTTCCCAGTTGACAAAACACAATTTTGTTATAAACTAGTTTGAAAGCATTCGATTATATTAACAGCAGGAGTTCAAAGCTATTACTTCTGTTGTCATGGGAAGTGGCCATCTCAAAGGGAAATGAAGCAAGAAGAGACTCTGAAGGGGAAAAAAATGAGTTTGTAACCAAATCGAAAGCCAAAATGAAAAGGATAGTCAGCTGGAATAAGGATATCAACATGAAGAGAGCAAAGTCAATAAAAAAAAAAAACCAAGAACATCTAATGATGAAGACATAATATTTGCAGTAATATTGCAGTAGTCCTGGTTATAACTTGAGAGTTTTATGGTGGTGATACAATGATAACACTTCCCCAAACAGACTCACAAACTCTTTCAACAGGGCAAAAGGCAAAAGAGAAATTATCACAGAGAAGACTGATACATCTATTATAAAAAGTTCCAAAAATCTATATTTTCTTTTCTATCAATCCCTAAAATCATAATGTACTGATGGTAATATTGACTGAGGAAATTGAAACTGTTCTTACTCAACAACATATAAAATATGATCAATCAATAAAGCTTAGCTAATTGTATAGATCTCCCCCAGCTGATTATCAGATATTTGCTGTTTTATAGATGGTGTGTACCACACTACAGTGGGCTTCCCAAATCTGAAGCCTCTAGATATATTGGATTTCAACTCCCATGATTGCTAACTAGCATAGCTTTTGAAAGCTGAAGTCTAATAAATTAGGAGGAGGCCAACTTGGAAAAAAAAATAGCATAGGACTGCAGGATGCATGTATCTATATGATATTTGTAAATGGTAATGTTGGAAGAAATGTCCTTCTGGGTTCAGTTCCAAGTGGGGAAAAAGACACTGGATTCATGGAAGTTGCTTGGAAAGAAGGTTTAATGGTGGACAGGAGCACATGGCTTCAGTTCCTGAACAGAAAAGGGCTGAGATGCTGAGAGTGCCTTGGTTTTATGCCCTTTGTTGGGCATTGTCTTTGAGCTTGTATTCTGATTGGTTGTCAGACTCCCATGGGGCCATGCAGGGGCAACTCTGTAGGCTGTGTTTTTGAGTTCAAATTTGGCTGAGCCTTGCTGGGTGGTGATGTAATGAAAGGGCTTTGGGCAATTCCTAATATGGCTCTGTCTGAAGGAGGTAGATCTTTGTTATGTAGAATAGACTGGCCCAGGCTATTAACAAAGGTGTGTGTGTGTGTGAGTTTCTGCTTCTCTTTTAGGGGAAATATTCTGCCTTTTTAGTATATCCTAAAATATTTCATTCCCCTAGGAGGGGTGGGTGGGTGCTAAAGTCCTTCAGTAATAATGATTTTCTTTAAAAATAATATGTTCCAGGAAGGTAAGATACTTGTTATAATAACCATTTAAAAAAAGTTTGTCATGAATGATACACAGCAGTTTATAGGAACAATCAACAATAAAAGCAGCCAAAGAACAAGATCAAAATTAAAACATCTGGAATAAAGTATAAAATAGAAATAAATGGATAACATACTATTCAAATCACTATTGCTACTAATGAAATAAAGAGAATAAGGTAAAATCAAGATAAAGATGCAACAACAAAACATCCTGCAATGCTTTTTAGAAATTTCTGACTTAAGTAAAGAAATTTAAAAATTTCTGTCTTCAGTCATTTCTGGAAAGTAAGACAAAGATGGAGCAGGAATTCTATGAGAAACTATTTTACAAAACTGGAGCTGAATGAACCTTCACCTGTCTACCTTTTGAAATGCCAAGTGAGTACCACAAAAGACCAATTCTTCATGATTAATAATATGATATTTTTGCATCCTTCAATCTTTATGGTCTTTGAATGGATTATGCAGCACTTTGGCTTCGTTAAACTCTTTATTTTTTTAGGTGAGATGGCAGCATTTTAATAATCAGCATCTATATAAAACTGCCGTTTTCTCACAGTGGTACTGAGTTAATATTAAGTGGGACAACAGGGGGTCAAAGGAGATGCTCCCGATTTAAAGCTTTTTTATTGTTTAGTGAATAAAATAATATGGAAAAACAAATCACTGGGACCTCCATTCACAGCTGGGATAAATACAAATCTTCAAAGAATGTGTGTAAATTATAGAGCACGGCAAGAGGTCTGTTTCTCATTTAAACAAATAGTCCCCCCTACCACCTTTTCCTAATCATGTGAGCGACTGAGGAACAAAGTAGGCATTTCCATACAGATGACTCACTGATGATCTGAGGGGAAGTCCTCTAGAAATTCAGGAATAATTGATTTAGTATGGGGGTGGAGAAAATCCCTATGTCTGCCGTAATTTGTTAATATTCTCCAAAACAGAGTAACATTGTTTTCTCTCGTGTTTCTCTGAAGTCTAGGGCCATCTGAACTGGGCTGTAAAATGCCAGATGATCACGAGATGGTGCCAAGAGATGTAGAAAACTCCTTGCTGCCATCTAATGGTGTCTGGTTATTGTAGCTCTTCCTACCACAGTCTTGAAAATGTTGGCAGGCTTTGATCAAAGAAAACACATGCCCACTGCTAAATTCCAGAGTGTATAGAATACTTTTTTCTTCTTTTTCAATTTTCAATATATATATGTTTTTTTTTTCTGTTAAATCACTTGGTATACCCAAATATGGGAGGGGGCATACTGCTTCCTTTTTGCCTTTCGGCCCCTCCAGGGGCCATCCAGACAGTTAATTCCAAACGACAGG
>QLTV01004224.1:1631224-1653318 GCA_003457575.1 Thermophis baileyi
TATATATAAACTAAATAAACCTCAAGAACTGACAGGGGTATTCTAATTTTCTGTATCACATTTATGATCAATGTAAGAATATTGCACATAGCTGACAGTCTATTTTTCAGTGGGAAGCTTAGTTGTATTATCTACTAGTCACAACAGTAAAATGCATAAAATGCATTTTGCCTGTCTTCTATTTCACTCTTGGCCTCTTTTACTGGTAGTTGCTCTAACTAGTTACTTGTCTCAGCAGCCACAATGGGTACCAGCTTTTGGTCAGGGTCTATAAAGATGGATTTGTTAAGGACGTACAAGGGTCTTAATGCAGCCCTGATAGGAAGGAAAAGTTTTGTATAGAACCCTAACTAAAAGCTGGTACCCATTGTGGCTGCTGAGACAACTAACTAGTTAGAGCAGGGGTCCTCAAACTTTGCAACTTTAACACTTGTGGACTTCAACTCCCAGAATTCTCCAGCCAGCTGGCTGGAGAATTCTGGGAGTTGAAGTCCACAAGTGTTAAAGTTGCCAAGTTTGAAGACCTCTGAGTTAGAGCAACTACCAGTAAAAGAGGCCAAGAATGAAATAGAAGATAGGCAAAATGCATTTTATCTTACATACATACACACACACACACACACACACACACACACACACACACACACACNTATATATATATATACATACATACATACATACATACATACATACATACATACATACATACATACATACATACATACATACTCAGGGGCATGTCCTATACCTATCTATATGGATATCTATATCTGCATAAGATTGAATGAAAAATTATTATTTGCACATTATCCCTCCTCCCTTAGCTCAACATGAAAAATACAAGTGGACTACCTTTTCAATCTTTCAATCTTACTTTACTGCTCAGAATAGTGCAGAATCTGCTACCACACCTGAGAGGAGGCCAGTTGACAAAATGCAGGATAGGCTACATGGAAAATCAAATGGAATATCCTGGAGAGTCATAAATGAACAATGGGAAAGCTCTACTGATCCCTTCTAATACTGTATCACCAGATACTTGATTCATTCTGCTTAATAATAGAACTGGCATTGAGGAAAATCCATCATGAAAGCCCTTGATAATGTTACCACTGTTAGTAAAGAAGATGTTTTTTCATGTAATTTTAATTTTGCAACTTAGCATTTTAGCTAAGAACAAATGATTAGTAGATTTCTTTGCTTCCTTTCTTCCATCTAGTAATTGGCTAGATTTTGGAAGTTCAGATCAGTCTTGTCTATCATGAACTGAGTGTAACGAAGGTTATGTTTTTACTCACAATTGTGCCCATGAAGTAAGGCAGTTCTGTATGCTTCTAGTATGATATTTCTCTTTTCTGTTTTCCCCTCATAAATCTAATGAAAGCAGCCAAGAGGAAACTTCAAAGCAAACATGTGGGCCACTAAAGAATGACTACAACCTGTGTTTCTCTCCCTTCCCTGCCACTAGCATTATACCCACTCATTTTGGCTCAGATATCACCTTGTTGTGGAAAGCAATATTATGCTCTATTTAAACTTTGTCTAAGCCTGTATCTTGATGGCAAGGTGTCCCTACCAAGCTGTTCTGTCAAACATCACCCTGATGCAATGCTAACATGTCAACAGGCTGTGCTTTACCAGAAAAAAAGAGGAAATCCTATAATTATCTGCTGTTAAAAGGCATCAGCTGGTTACTTCTAATGATCAGTGTGGCAAAATGCTAAATTACATGGTGTGATGTTTGTTTTTTTAATGTTTCTAAAACATATACAGCCTTGATTGGGCTAGTTCAAAAGTAAGTTGGATAATTAAATAAAAGAAGGCCATGCTTATATTTTGATTGAGTCAGTGTCATATTTTTAAAAAGCTGATTTTGAAAGCCCAAGCTAATTGGGAAACCTTAAAAATGCAAGGGTCTTTTATGTGCTAGAATGTATCAAATGTTTCAAATTCAAATCACTCTTAAAATATGCAATCATCTGACCCAGACATCAGTTTAGAGTTACAATTCGATTGAAATGTTTTCCTTGAATTATGATAGAATGTCAACATCTGTGCAACATCATTTCAAATATGATGTATTTGCAATTAGGATTCATTTCATGACAACAGTCCTAGAGCCATTCAGGGATCCTGTCATTCATTCAGAAGGTGATAGGTGGGACATTTTGTAAAGGCATTTGAGATTTTGTGCAGGTGAATTACATGAATGCACATGTTTGATTTCAAAACATGAACGTTGAGAATGGCATTGTCAGAGCTACACAAGTAGTGGCAATCAGTAACGTGTAACTTTTTATTAGTTGCTGCCAGATAACAGCATCACTGAATTAAGCATTCTTTGGATTGGAAAAAAAAAAGCTGGCAATGCTTTTACTATTGCAGTATTACATCTTCACACATTATGAACAGGTGTAATGGTGACATGGCACTCCTCCCCTCCCCTTTATTTTCTTCTTCACATGAAAAATATGAGTCGCTCTGAGTGTGAGTGGATGGTGTCTAAATTCGATATATAAATAAAATAAATTTTAAAAGGTGATTAAATGCTTTTGCTTCTTGCCCACAATTCTTAATTTGTCGTTCATCCAAACCTGGTACTAATTCAAAATTGACTCTTTTTGCAAGGCAGAGTTAAATAGCCACAGAAGAAGCTATAGAGCTTCTTCTGTTTCTGAAAATGGAAGGAAATGCTGCCCAATTTCTTCTTTTGGCTATGTAAAACGAGGACTGAGAAAGCATAGCACCAAATGAGTCTTCCTCACTTGGAGCTCACAGGAAGCTTTGGACTGCAATTTCCATCATCTGGTCTTATTGAATGAAGTTGGTGGTATAACATAGCTAAGCAACACCCAGGAGGAAAATGTCATGATTTGGGGCTCTTAAAAGCAAAGTTATTTGAACAAGAGGACCAACAGATCCACCATCGTCCCACTACCAAAATCATCAAATGATGTAGTCAAAGGATTACAGCTGAGATAATTTCTAATCTCTTGGTTTATTAACGGGAGAGACTGTTTTATGGGATCACTTGCTGACTTGAATTGCAAATGTAGCACTGCCTGGTTTTCAAGGCCAAATTCTTGATCTCCTGCTCTATTTCTCACTTATTCTATATCTGTAACAGGGGTGGGTTCTGACTTACCTCGCTGCCGGTTCGCTTCCTCGCATGGGCGTGCTGCATGAGCGCTGCGTGAATGCATGCACAGTGCTAAAAACCAAGCTTCTGCGCATGCGCAGAAGCAAAAAACAGATTCTGCGCATGCACAGAAGCAAAAAAACAAGATGGCGGCACCATAGGTGCCACCGAGAGAGCCGGTTCGGGGGTGTGTCCAGCCGGCCATCAATGCCGGTTCGGCGGTTCTATAGAGCTGGTCCAAACCAGCAGGAACCCACCTCTGATCTGTAAGTATGTTAGATTGACAGCTAAACCCACGCACAATAATCCTAACCTGCCAACAGTATTAAGAATCAAGGTTTGCCACTCTGCTGGTCAGGTACTTCATTTTATTCCCTGTTTATGAATTACAGGTAATGTTTGACTTAAAAGCATTCATTTAATGACCATCTGAAATTACAACGGCACTGAAAAAAAGTGACTTGTGACTGTTTTTCATACTGATAACGATTGCAGCATCCCCATGGTCATATGATCAAAATTTGGACACTTGGCAACTGGCTCATATTTATGATGATTGCAGTGTCCTGGGGTCACGTGATCACCTTTTGCAACTTTCTGATATGCAAAGTCAATGGGGAAGCCAGATTCATTTAACAACCGTGTTACTAACTTAACAACTGCAGTGATTCACTTAACAATGGTGGCAAGAAAGATCGTAAAATTGGGTAAAGCTCACTTAAACTGTCCCCCTCAGAACAGGCTCGCAATTTGGGTGTCCTCCTAGACTCACAGCTAAAATTAGAACAACATTTGGTAGCTGTAGCTAGGGGGACCTTTGCACATGTTCGCCTGGTGCACCAATTGCGACCCTACTTGGATCAAGAGGCTCTCCTCACAGTCACCCATGCCCTTGTCACCTCACGGTTAGATTATTGCAACACGCTCTACATGGGGCTACCCTTGAAGAGTGTTCGGAGACTACAGTTGGTCCAGAATGCGGCTGCGCGAGCTGTCGTGGGTGCACCTAGGTACACCCATATTACACCTATACTCCGCGAGCTGCATTGGCTGCCTATTGGTCTCCGGGCACAATTCAAGGTGTTGGTTATTACCTTTAAAGCCCTATATGGCTCAGAGCCAGGTTATCTTCGAGACCGCCTTCTGCCATGTAGCTCCCAGCGACCGGTAAGATCTCACAGGGTTGGGCTCCTCCAGGTCCCGTCAGCTAAACAGTGCCGGCTGGCGGGCCTCCGGGGGAGGGCCTTCTCTGTGGCTGCTCCGGCCCTCTGGAACCAGCTACCCCCTGAGATCCAGACCACCCCCACCCTGCTGGCCTTCAGGAAAGCAGTGAAGAACTGGCTCTTCCGGCAGGCTTGGGGCCATTGATCTCGCCTCTGTAATTGGCGAGGTCCGGCCATGAAATGGTATGTATGAGTTTTTAACTGTTTTTAATTGTTTTTATTATGGTTTCTTTTAATGGTTTTTTTATATTGTTGTGAGCCGCCCAGAGTCCCTTGGGAGTTGGGCGGCATACAAATTTAATAAATAATAATAATAATTAACTGTCTCACTTAGTAACATACAGTAAATGTTGGGCTCAATTGTGGTTGTTAGTCAAGGACTACCTGTATTGTTATTGTTATTGTTATTGTTATTGCTATTGTTATCATCAAAGATTTAATCTTCAATTCGATTCACAGGAATTGAGCTGCAGCTCACAAACAGTTATACTGTTTAAAAAGCTCAGTTCAGATCCCAGTGAGTTTTAAAGAAGTTTTAGAAGGTCAGGAGACAACTTGCTTAATCTTCTAGAAGTGCTCCAGTGTTATGTCAGTGTAGTCTTTGTCTGATGGATTTTTTTTTTAAAAGAAAACATCACACTATTGTATTATCCAGCTTTATTCCCCCTACGTAGCAAGAAGAGGGCACTTTTAGAATTATCGTATTAAATGAACAGAATGGGTGAATTCATTTTGGCTCAATTTGGAATGTACAGTGCTTAGTACTTATGTGCTGGGAGAGAGATTTACTTTATATTTCAGCTTGTAAAGTTTTGATAAGTGCCCTGATGATGCCCCAGAAGGCTCTTTATTGCATTGTTTCTTGGAGCTATGCTCCCCCCCCTCCCAGTTGCATGCAGGACCAAGGAAAGGTTTTAAGCTGTAAGATAGCAGTAAGAAATAATTGAGAGAAATCCATAAAAGAAATATTTAGAGATGATATTAATTAGTGCTGAGCAGGCAAATTACCCTACTTTCCCCCGCCCTACAAGATCTCATTCAGTTTGGTGATAGGGAATTTGTTTTAGAATTTTTTTTTAAAGGAAAAGGGAAACTTGGGTGGAGTGTGATGTTTTTACACATATTTAATTATGAGATAATCAAAGGGCCATTTACCCTATCTTTTAATATACAAACATCTCTCCACATGCCTGCACCTCTCTGGCTTTTTAGCATTTTAATTAAATCCCAAGAGAAGATGAAGATAGCACTATAGCACTTAGACTTATATACCGCTTCATAGTGCTTTACAGCCCTCTCTAAGCGGTTCACAGAGTTAGCATATTGCCCCCAACAATCTGGGTCCTCATTTTACCCACCTCAGAAGGATGGAAGGCTGAGTCAACCTTGAGCCGGTGAGATTTGAACCGCCGAACTGCAGCTAGCAGTCAGCTGAAATAGCCTGCAGTGCTGCACTCTAACCACTGCGCCACCTCGGCTCTTGGGAGAGCATTAGAGAATTTCTTCTTTCTCTGGATATTTTCTTCTCCCAAAATTAGTGAATGTAAAAAGGCTATTTGTGACCCACTATAATGTTAACCATTAAATGTTAGCACCTCCGAACTGTGGTGTTGGAGATGACTATTACACACCCCGTAGACTGCAAAAATCACAAACAAAGAAGTCTTAGACCGGACATCACCAAAAATATCACCTAAACCCAAGATTGGCAAAAAAAAAAAAGGCTATCATACTATGGCCATATCATGTGAACTGACTCATTTGAAAAGTCAATCATGCTAGGAGTGATCAGTGGAAAAAGAAGAAAGTGCCCCTCTTGTCTTCATTGGCTGGACATCGGGATGACCATGGCAGACCTGAAGGAAATGGTGCAAGACAGAGGGGCATGGAGAGCGCTGATCCAGTGGCCGAGGGTTGGACATGACTGAATGACTGATGGTAATAATCTGTAGAGATTCTCAGTCATCCAGGTCATGGTTGTCCCAAAGGTGCTTTTTCAGGAGGCAACTGGACTTTCTTGTTTTTTCTTTTGAAGACATTTCGCTTCTCATCCAAGAAGCTTCTTCAGCTCATCCACTATCCTGTCAGAGCTGAAGAAGCTTCTTGGATGAGAAGCAAAATGTCTTCAAAAGAAAAAAACAAGAAAGTCCAGTTGCCTCCTGAAAAAGCATCTTTGGGACAACTGATGGTTATGTTAACTGAACAAAACTTGCTGCTTGCTCGGATGGCAGAACCTTATTGTTTCCCAGCCCTCAAGAACTTTTACTTTTATAGTTTCGTCTCCACCTTAGCTTTGTCAAATTTAGGTCAACAGTCTAAAAGGAAGGTGTAAGACATTCAGATGAACACATTTTAGAGCTCTAGAAACTCTTTCCGCTTTCTAGAAACATGCCTTTTCACAAATGAGGAGCATCTCATTCTTCTATTGCAAAGCTGGAGAACATTTGAAATTATTTGGGCCCATTTGTCTCCTTTCTTAAGACTATACAGAAACAAATAGCAGTCTTGAATGAGTGCTGTTTCTTCATTACAGGCAGTCTTCAACTTATGACGACAATTGAGCCCAAAATTTCTGTTGTTAAGTGAGACATTTGTTAAGTGAGTTTTGGTCCATTTCACGACCTTTCTTGCCACAGTTGTTAAGTGAATCACTGCAGCTGATAAGTTAGCAACCCGGTTATTAAGTGAATCTGGATTCCCCATTGACTTTGCTTGTCAGAAGGCCGCAAAAGGGAATCCCATGACCTTGGGACACAGCAACGGTCATAAGCATGAACCAGTTGCCAAGCATCTGAATTTTGATCATGTGATCGTGGGGATGCTGCAAAGGTCATAAGTGTGAAAAATGGTCATAAGTCAGTTTTTTTCAGTGCCATTGTAACAGTCACTAAATGAACTGTTGTAAGCCAAGGATTACCTGTAGTTCTCCTTTCAGAATTGATTCCTTTTTTCTCTTTGTTTGCTCTTACAGCCAGAACAGGTCACCTAGAGGCTATAAGGAGTGACGAGGAAGGGAACAGGTGACCAGCGGTATAAATATATTTTTGTTATAAACCATCCAGAGTGACTCAGGTGAGATGGGTGATATAGAAATGGAATGAATGAAGGAAGGAATGAACGAATGGCCCAATTTTCAGCCCCAATGCATTTTAAACTGACGCGTCTTCTTTTGCACAGAATCTTCCAAGTAAAATAAGACAAATTCAGGGACTCAACTGAATCAATAAATGGCTAAAGTCAGGACTGAGAATAGGATGTTCGTACAGCCCCACTCCTAATTTCTTACTTCCACGCGTTAAGCAGAATCTGAAAGGATTCTACACTTGCATTTGTTTGAAATGGAATTCAGCTCCCTGTCCTATCCTAATGAAATGCAATCCTAAATTATCTAGACAACTGATTTTATACTTGGAAATCAGGTAGAAGAATGGACTGTCAGTTTTCATGTCCCTGTGCCCCATTGAATCCTCCCCACTGTCAAGTTAAACTGGGCTTTAGAAGGAGAAAATTCATCTATGTATTTAGATAGTCTGTTCATAAGACAGCTGCCAGGGGGAAGAACTGTATTTCAGTTCCTGAGAATGGCAGTTAAAAAGGACCTTATCATTTCTTGTCACCATGGACACAACCCTGCAATTTTTTTTTTTTTTTTTGCCTTTTCTGGCAAGTCTATGTCCTTAATAGATCTGGAGGTTTTCTCTCTAAGCACTTAGCCAGGCCCTGACTGCTTAAACCAGTGAATTCAATTAAACTTTCTTCTAGGAAAACTTGTATAAGATTCTAGCCACGACATTACAGAGGCATAACAACATAACTGTAATACCACAACTTTAATATGTTGTTATTAACACACTGAACTGGTGTATCGGATTGAGTTGAAATCATTTCTTTGAGTAGAGTTTTTCTCTGTCTTTTGATCCGGAATGTTTCTTTTTTGAAAATGCAGTGCCTATATATATTCATATTTATTATTTACTTGACCAAGAAAATGACTTTTTTTTTTGCTTTATTGCATAATAAAACAGGCAGCTAATCATGAAATGCCAGGGGAAAGGTAAAGCTTGCTTTGTTGATTTTAAAAATAAGCTTCTCCCTCTTTGTCTCCTATAAATCTATTCCTACCCGACATGTCTTCGCTTTCACAATCAATTCTGTAGAAAATAAAATCTTTGATTTCTTCCTCACTGTCCTACAATATAAAGTCCATTTGTTGTTTATAGAACAACCAGCACATAGAATGGAATGGCACATTCTGTTGTGATACATACTGTATAAAATAATCATCAATAATCTGAGAGCTTTTAAATAATTCTCTCTTTTCCTAGTATGACATTTCCAGATGACTTCTGCTTTCAAGTCTATACAAAGCCTTCATAGAAGAAGGGTTTTTTTCCCCTTCCCCCCCCCAGGCTAATGACTATTTACATTTTCCATACTTAACCGGAGTAACATAGTTAGGCTTGGAAGCTTAGTTGCATTTGGTCTGGTAAGAACTTCAATACTACTGCAAAAATAAAAATAAAAAAAACCTGCATGTATTTACTAGGAGTCTAGTTTTATTATTTTTTAAATTTAATTTAACTCCCCCCCCCAAAAAAAACCAGAATGCTATTCTTCCTCAAGATCTTTTCTGTTTGGTGACAATGAAACAGAACCTTGAAAGGTAAGTCTTGATTAGGTCTGTGGCTCCTACCATTAGCAGATTAACCAGAAATCCTATGGCTGCTTTAGTTAAAAAAATAATAATCACTGTTTAGTTAGACTATGGAATTAATTACTATAGCAAGTGAGGAAGGCAACCAATTTAGGAGATTTTAGAAATCAGATTCATGGTTTGTAAGGCTCTCTATGTTTATCATATATCTTCCAGACAGAAACAGAGGGAGACTGTGAGTTCAAGTTCTGCTTTAACTATGAAAGCCAGCTGGGTAACTTTGGCCAATCATTCTCTCCCAGCCCAACCCATCTCACAGGGTAGTTGTGGGGAAAATAGAAGGAGAAAAGTGTGTTAGATATGTTCATCACCTTGAGTTATTTGTAAAAATAATAGAGGCAGGATACAAACAAACAAAATAGTTCTTAGGAAGCAACAGTTAAAGAAGTTAGTGCTATCATACTCTATTTGTGAGCTTTTCAAATGCACTTGGTTGATCATTGTGTGATCAAAATGCAGGACTAGATCATGCCCGATCCAATGCAGCTGTTACATTTTTACAGGAATCTGAACTTGGTAAAACGAACGAACAAAGGAGTAGTTTTATGATAATGCAGATTCTCAAACTGAATCACTGTTTGGTTTGGTGGGAGCAGTGCCTCAGATAGAAGGTCCATACAGAGAGTGTTAAGGACAGTTGAGAAGATTATAGGAAGCTCGCTTCCCATTATTCAAGATACTGCTTATAAGCGCTATGTGCTTATAGCTCGAAGCATTGTTAGAGACCCCACACACCCACTTCATGGTCTGTTTCTGTTGCTCCCCTCTGGAAAGAGGTTTAGAAGTATTTCTAGCAGGACTACCAGATTCTGTAACAGCTTTGTTCCCTATGCCATCCGTCTGGTAAACTCGCAAGATTCGTTTTTCTTGCCGTGTACATGTATACATCCGAACTAGACTGTGTTGTTTCTCTGTGTCATATAATATATGTGGGTATGTGAATACATGCATTATTTATTTATTTATTTATTTATTTATTTATTTATTTATTTATTTATTTATTTATTTATTTACTTACTTACTTACTTACTTACTTACTTACTTACTTACTTACTTACTTACTTACTTATTTATTTATTTATATTGTTGTCGTGTTTATGTCGTGTTTATGTCGTGTTTACTGGAGGTGGTGACTCTTTGAGACTTGTATGCAACAAAATTTCATTTTAATATATGCCGATTAGTGTACATTTAAAGTGACAATAAAGCTATTTTAAGTCTATTCTAAGTCTAAGGTGATCAATACATTTTATTGCATAACTATAAAGACAGCAGTACAGCTAGATTTCTCCTTGTATGAGCAGGAATCCTACTTTTGCAATATATACTGTATATCTGTGCTTCAAGTTGCATTCCAAAATCCTTATGTGCACAATATTAATAGTACATAACCCCCCTCCCCACTGTTGCAACTGTAACATTTGTGAAACCTCTGCATATGAGTTGTATACCATAAGGATGTCCCCATACTCCTAGAACATAGGGACAGAGTTTTCATCTGTGATGTTTCTCAATATCAACTATTTGTTGATTCTGGACATTGCAAGCCATTATTTTCCAAACTGTAAATATGTGTAGGCAAGGAAGGTAGGAAATGAGAAGTAATCCTTAAGCTTCCTCTCTTTTTCATCACTAGTTCACAAGGTTTATCCCTACGGATAAGTACTGAAAAGAAAAACAGGTTCCGGCCCCCTGACACTAAGACCTAGTCTCAACAGCATTATGCAAATGCAGAGCAAACCATATTTTGTTTTTATTATTTGTTCATCTTAATATTTAAGAGAATAATTGCTAAACTACACAAAACATTCCATTTTGCCAATCCTTTCATATAAATGTAACCTCCTTAGTAGTCTCTCCCCATCACATGATGGTTCCACTTCCATTACTGCAGGGGTGGGTTCCTACCGGTTCGGACTGGTTCTCCTGAACTGGTAGCGGCCCACTGGTGACGTCACGATGACGTCACCAAACCAGATTGGTCGGTGTCGGTCCGTGGGGGCCGCCATCTTTTTTTAAATCTTTTTTTAATCTTTTTTCAATTTTTTTTTCCTTCTGAGCATGCGCAGAAGCCAACTTCTGGCACTGTGCATGCGGTCGCCATCTTTTTTTTGGCTTTTTTTAAAGATTTTTTTTTATTTTTTGTTACTGTGCATGCGCGCGCGCACGCAAAGCGCGCGCCCACACGGCACACCCACGCAGCGCGGGAGGGACCGAACCGGCAGCGAGGTAAGTTGGAACCCACCCCTGCATTGCTGGTATCAGAAATGAATGGCGAACAGGTTTTTCTATAAAATATTTCTATTGCTAAATATATATCTAGACTAGGCAAAGGGAATTATTTTCAATATTTGAGGACTTAATCCCAGCTTCTTTTGTCTGATAGATTATTAATGGGCTAGATCACTGAGGGTTTTTTTTTTTTTAGTTAATTGGCAAAAAAAAAGGAAAGTTTAGAAGCTGCCAGGACTATCAATGTCTAGGCTACAATGTGCTTGAAATATTCAGCCAGGTCATGCTTTAATATTCATTCCCTATTTTTCTGTGAAGTTTTACATGGCCTGTTGTGGGCAGGAAGAATATATTTTCACTTGTAGGTTGTAATACAATTTGTAACACATTAAAGCAATGATCCTTCAATGTGGTGCCTCTGATAGTGGTTCCAATATAATAACACAGCATGGCATTGAGGGAAGCGTTGGCAGTACGTTCCATTGGTATTAAATTAACCATGAATAGTCAAGGCCATTTGGTTCAGTCCTATTATTCATGCATATTTTTTGCTGTATTGTCTTTTTATCTCTTTGAAGTTATACATATCGGTATTAATTTAATAAGCGTGACGAAAATCCTACAGTGCTACAAAGAAGGAATTACTGAGGGTTTTTTCTCCTCCTCCTCCCTGCTGAAGAAGCATTCTTGCCCACTCATATATTTGATGCTTTGTGAGCCTTAACAACAAAGCAACAGCTTTTTTTGCTTTCTGGATTTTATGTTACTTTGTTTGTCGGTAGATATGAATAATATTAATATTAATAACAAAAGAAGATGGGATTGTATTATATGTAAAGAAAGGCTATATCTGTAAAGAAGTTTGTGATACTAAAGTTGAACATCCTGATGAAAGTGTTTGGATGAATAATAAACTCGACAGTAGTACTTGTGAATAGATCACAAGTTAAGCATCAAACAGCAGGTCCTGAAATTTTGCAAGTGTGTGATCAAGAAAATCTCAGCATCCCTTGAGAATTCAGAGGGGATTAAAAGAGCTGAACTGGAAGGATCGTGTTATGTTACAAGGTCATAAAAGCCGTTGCTTCCACAAGGGTATTGTTCTTGCTATCAGTCCTCAAATGCTGCTCTTTACCTGGCCCTCTTCATTAAAGTCCTTGTACATCTCTCAGCCCAAGTATTGTGCCTGGACTTGTGCTTGGAAAGATCCTGTGGAACCTTGTTTCATTATTTCAGATAATGAAATAATTCTACTCTCTGCATTTCCCCTGAAGTAGGAATTTAGCACTATATTCCATATCACTTTCTAACATTAGTACTATATTCCACATCAAACACTCTTAACATTAAGAAGAAACTTAGCTCACAATATGGAAGCTACAACTGAAAAGCGCTACCTGAGACCCTTCGTCCATTGACTTCTTTGGCTTGGATCCATCAGAAGATGTCAACAGGATGTACAGTATATCTTGGGCAAGTTAGGCATTTCTACATGGAGAAGGCAGTCCTATACATAGTTAGGTGTGAAACCCTAAACAGCTTTATGCATTAAAACCTGCATTTCAAATTGCACCAGGAAATATTCATTGAAGTGGTCACAAACATTAGTAATGTGATTCGGGTCTCCTGAAAGCCCTGCTTGACTATGTAATTATCAACCGAATGCCAGTGGAATAATGTTATTCCTCTTTCCTGAACCCATTACAAATTTAAGTCCTAGCATCTTTAGGGGATTTTTCTCTTCACTTGCATTTATCCAGCCTATGTCACAAATAATTATATATTCATTTTTGTTTTCCTGATGATCATTACAATATCCTTTTTTAATCTTGGAATTTGAAAGCTAGGTTGATATTCTACCTCAGAGTGGGAGGTGTCTTCCCAAAATCTATTTTCTTTCAATCAAGATTTCCAGGAATAGTTCCACATGCAAAATCATACATATGTGTTCTTGCATACATAATGTATACGGTTGTAAAGTCTGCTTTTCATACAAAAAGAAAAATAAAAGTTATTGATACTTTTGTTATTGATACTTGATAACGCAAGTTTGCCTGTTAGCCACAACTTTTCTTGACATTTGGTGTGTTTTTGAAAGAATTTCTCCTTGGCTCTTTGCCAATGACCTTTGTTCTTGTGATGGCTGCTGAGAGGGAGAGAGGAGCGAGAAGCAGCAGTTGTTCTTTTTCTCTTCACTTCTTCTGGTGAGCTTTTTGGCTGATGTTCCAGAACATGCAGTGAAAGAGGATTAAGGCCCATAATAGTGGATGGAACTGAATCACACTTTTATGATTTCCTCTTTCTTCACTGTGTTTCATATTGAGCTTTGTTCCACTCTAGTAACTGTTGGCAATGAGCGGGAGAATGTGACCACTGAAGCTTCTCTGAGGAAAGTGGATGTGTAAAAAAAATTGTGGTGGCAAATGTATATGCCAAATTAATATGACTTCTTGAACAGAATGCTAATGAAGTGCCAGGCTGCAGTGTAGTAAATACAATCTCTATAGGAACACTAAGCATTCTGTTCAGAAAGGGAGATTTCTTACGAATAGGGATTTTGTAGCACGTATCATCCTGAACACCAGTGGGGGGGAAAAACCTGTATCTTTTTTTGGTCTGACACTGTATCCCAGCTTAGTCACCTATGCTGAACAAGGGCAGAGGAAATAGGAAAAGAAAGAGAGGGAAAGATTGAGAGCAGCTATTACCAGCTATTTTGATTTACCCAGAATCTCTGCCATATTGCACTGTTAAAATACTGAAATAGGGACCTGTTTCTATATGCATTTACATTTAATAAAATATGTGAATACAACAAATATGTTGACAAACAGATTAATTACACAGGTATGCTCATCAGGGACCTTTGATTAGTGACATCATTGTTCATATTTTCTCCTGCTGATCCCTTCAGAATATTAAACCAGCTGGTTATTTTGGTAATTTAACATATAAGCCAGGGTTGTTGTGCTATGTTCTTTTCATATTAGAAATAAAATTTTAAGTTAAATATCTTATCATTATATCAAAAAATAACAAATGTTTTGTTGGATCAAGCAAGGAAAATCTGAAGTCCCTGATACTATTTTGTACAAGTGGCACCAGTTAGAAGTTATCCATGCTTTGGACATGTAATATTTTATCTGTAATGTTTTCATTTATTTATTTATTTAGATTTTTATCCCATATTTATTACTTTATAAATAATTCAAGGTAATGAATATACATAATATGTTAAGAGCCGTGGTGGCGCAGTGGTTAGAATGCAGTATTACAGGCTACTTCTGCTGACTGCTGACTGCCGGCTGCCAGCAGTTCGGCAGTTCAATTCTCACCGGTTCCAGGTTGACTGAGCCTTCCATCCTTCCGAGGTTGGTAAAATGTGTACCCAGATTTTTGGGGGCAATATGCGGACTCTGAAACCACTTAGAGAGGGCTGTAAAGCACTGTGAAGCAATATATAAGTCTAACTGCTATTGTTATTGCTATACTGTAATACTCCTTCCTCCTCCTATTTTTCTCAGAAAAACAAACCCATGAGTTGGGCTGGGCTGAGACAGAGTGACCGGCCCAAAGTCACCTAGCTGGTTTTCTTTGCTCTATTGATTTCAATTCCTTAAATAACACAGGTTCAACAAGGCCAAGGACATTTCTTTTACATAGGTATTTCACATGGTCTGTATCCTTGCAGGGCTTCATCCTATTTCTAACACACACACACACACACACACACACACACGTTTTTTCTCAAGTCACCTGGTATACCCAAATATGGGAGGGAGCATACTGCTTCCTTTTGCCTTTCAGCCCCACTCCAGGGGCCCTCAGACAGTCGCATTCATGACAAACCAGTTATACTATATATAATTTTTTTTTACTGATAAATAAATAAAGGGAGACGTATAGATCTATTTCAAGCTATTTAGCTCTCATCAGCTAGCCATACCCTTACTAGGATTCGAACCTGGGCTGCCTGCCTATCAGGCAGTTGCTTTAACCTTCTAAGCCACAGGCTCTCCTCCCTTATCAGCTGAACCAGGGGAGGGATTATATGTTTTTTTCTCAAGATCACCTGGTATACCCAAATATGGGAGGGAGCATACTGCTTCCTTTTGCCTTTCAGCCCCACTCCAGGGCCCCTCAGACAGTCTCATTCACGACAAACCAGTTATACTATATATAAATTATTTTTTTTTCATATAACAGAGGGGATAGTTGGGGTTGTAATAAGAAAAGGAACCATAAAGTTCTGAGTGCATTTTATAGAGAGCAATACCAGTTTGGCAGATGATGTTGGGGACATGAGTAAGTAGCCTGGCCCTGCTCCTTGAAGAAGGATTCAGAAAGACATGTGACAAAATAATATGCTGACTGTTTGCTAGTTAAAACTCTACTGCAATTATCTGAAGGACTGCCTATTTCCATTGCCTGATATGTTCAAGCAGAGTAGGGATGGTCCAAATCCCATCTGATAAATGTTGTCATCTTGTGGGACTGAGGAAGTGTGCCTCCTTTGTCATTGCCCCTGCCTTCAGAGATATGGATGCCATTCACTCTTCTGGGGTTCTAGAAATCCCTTAAAACCAGGCTCTGTTTCCAGGCCTGGGCTTAATATTGGGGGGGGGGGGTTGAAGGACGAGTGCTCAACCCCACCCCATGGTAGCTCTTGGGACTCAAACGTGGGCTTGCTAACCTCATGTCCAGTGTTCCAACCACTCGAGCCACTGTGTTCCAATATGCCATGGGTGGCTTCGTGTTTTTAATCTTTGTGCACTGCACTTATGTGAGATGGGCACCCATGTAAATTATATAAACCAATAAGCAAACATTTAGGTGAAATATTGATGCTAACATTTTTGTCTATAAATATTGTAAAGGGTCAGGTATACTTAGTTGGCAGAAATTAAGATGGGATTTTCTTTGTTTTAAAAAAGGTCTCTACTGTATCAAACAGTACTTTATTTTTCTTTATTTTTCTTGTCTTCAACCACCAACTGGGTTCCACTTTAATTGCTTCATTAAACTATTTCAAAGTCCATCTGAAAACCTCATTTGTTCCTCCTTAACTTCATTTCCCTTCTGATGCCCTGCTCTGAGAATGAATTATGGAAATTGGAGAAAAAATAATTGGTTGCCAGACAAAAAACTGGTGGGAATATGTAGGGAATGCTGTATATGAATAATAACTCAGAGGCATTAAATAATAGCAGAAGAGAGAAAAGTATAGGTCATTGAAGAGATGAATCTTGTTAATACTTCTTCAGTGTTAAAGAAAAGAATGTTAGGGCTTTTCAATTAAGTGTTTATAGACAGATCATTTTGGGTTTAATTAAAAAAACTAAATATATTATGTAATAACTTTAATTGATTTTTTGCACTAAGAAAAATTTAAAGTAATCAATGAAAGCAAATGCTTAATTTAAATTGGTTTTATGAAAATGTTAATCATTTGACTGAGTGGATCACAAATGAATGCATAAAAAATGTATGGTACTCAAAGGATGTTCATAATCTCCCCAAGAGTTGTTTAATATTAAAATACTTAAAGCATTTAGATTAGGTTATGGTTAGATCAGAAAGTTTTGATTTAATTTCTGACAATTACTGTTAGCTTGCATTAAAAGGTAACTTGAAAATTCTAAGGCATCAGCTAAAATTTCATTTTGATGGAAAAATCAATTTACACAATGAAAGTCTGAGACTTTAACAATGTTATCAAAATGTTATTATTTTAAAATAGTGTATTTTTTTTTGCTGTGGCTGCAAAGCCTAACTCTGCTATATAAATATGACCCCATCTATGCTTTTGTTGGGCAGCCATTGCTTCAAAAATATTTGTTTGGAAGCCATCCAAAGTCAAGTTAAAATTTTGATTCTTCAAGAATGCACTTTTAAAAAATATATCCAAGTGCTACTCAGGTATACAGTGAAATGCAACTGCTTGTAGAAAAATGATGAACAGATGGACAATATCAAACCAGGAAATTAAACAGCAGGTCATACAACCACCATGCAATACCTCATCATCATTAATACTGTACTGATAATTCTTACGTCACCACTACTGAACAAGTATCACAATTACAACATTTCTGAACTTAACATAAACAAGAGCTTTTTCCACCTTCATGCTGGTCTACCTGAAAAAAATTGACAAGATAGAATAAAAATTGAACATCACTTTACACTTGAATGGCACCTATCATTTTGATGCCCACTCCACTAATGCGCAGAGTTCCCTTTGGAGCTCTTCTATGCAATCTCTTTTAAACTCTGAACAGTTTAGTGCAATCAACAAACCTGGCTTTTTCACTAGTGATGCCCAGTTCCACATCATTTATAAGCACTGGAACTAGGACAGAACTATGAAGGACCCCACTAGTTATATCCCTCCATCATGTGACATGTCCATCTATTCCTGCTGCTTAATTTCTGTTATTTAGTCAGCTGCATAGCCACAAGAAAATTGCATCAGCAGAAGAACGTATTCTTGTGAAAGCCTACTGAATCCATCTATGAACAGCAACACACACCCAAGCCAGTCTTCTTAATAGCGTTCCATTTTTCTACTCTTATTTTAAAAACAACATATCAAAAAATAATTTTAAAAAAATCACATAGGGAATAACTTCTAAACAAATAATAAAAACTAAGAATGATAAGATTCAATTTAGGAATTTAATCCTAAATTTAGGATTAAAGAAAGAACCTATACAGGTAGTCCTCGACTTACAACAGTTCGTTTAGTGACCATTCAAAGTTACAACGTCACTGAAAAAAGTGACTTATGACCATTTTTCACACTTATGACCATTGCAGCATCATGGTCATGTGACCAAGACTTGGACGCTTGGCAACTGACTCATTATTTATGATGGTTGCAGTGTCCCCAGATCATGTGAACCCCTTTTGCGACCTTCTGACAAGCAGAGTCAGTGGGGAAGCCAGATTCACTTAACAACCAGGTTCTTAACTTAACTGCAATGATTCACTTAACAGCTGTGGCAAGAAAAGTCATCAAATAGGGCGCAACTCACTTAACAAATGTCTCACTCAGCAACATAAATTTTGGGCTCAATTATGGTCGTATGTTGAGGACAACTTGTATTTATCATCTTAAATAAATATATATTTCTGTTTTTTCTTTATATCACATACCACTTGTCTGTGTATTGTATAAACGTTGAATTTTTAAGAAGTCTAAGAATGTGAGAAAAAAATTATTGCACGTTTTGATCTAGATGTGGTGGAAGCAAGATTCAAGGATGCAGAAGTTTCGAGGCAGAGGTAGGTTCCTCCCGGTTTGGACGGGTTCACCTGATCGGTAGTGACCCGCTGGTGACGTCATGATGATGTCACAGATCCGGTTTAGTCGGTGCTGGTCCGTGGACACCGCCATCTTTTTTTTTAATTTTATTTTTTTGAATTTTTGGGGGGAGAATTTTTTCTGGTTTTTTTTTCTTCTGCGCATGTGCAGAAGGCGAGTTTCCGGCACTGCGCATGCGTCGCCATCTTGTTTTCGGCTTTTTGGGGGGGGGGATTTTTTTATTTTTTTGCACTGCACATGCGCGTGCACCCACGAGGCGTGCCCACGCGGCATGGGAGGAAGTGAACCGGCAGCGAGGTAAGTTAGAACCTACCCCTGTTTCGAGGGATATCATGAGTTGTGTTGGTATAAATAAGACTTGGTTAAATGTCCTATTCTTTTACTTTTTCTCCTGCCTTTAAATTTGTTTACTTACTGCTTCTTTTCTCCTCTCTGTATTGCGCATAGCTGTAGCATCCCCAAAACCGAAGTGGTATGATGTAAGTGGTTAAACAGGATTATCTGTTGATTTTCTTATTGAAATTTATAGACAGAATAAACAGGATGATTGAAGGGATCTAGATTTTTAGAACTGCTTTGCCAACATTGCAGCAGTCCGTTATCTGATATCACCATCACAGCTGACATCACTATCCACATCTCAGTTTCTTGTCAATTGTGGAAAAAAAGTAGGATCAGTGACTGGAGAGAAAAGGAATGGAATTTTCATAATCTTTTCAGATTTTTTCAGAAAAATATCTATTTTACTCTCCAGTAGCAAAAACAACAAAGTTGAAGAAATGTATAATGACATGGGTTTTGTGGGTGATGAAATAAATGACTGAGATGTGTTAAAGCATCCTAATCTTATTTATAATTAAGATTAATGAATAGATTGAAAGAGGTTTAGCAGATTTGGATTTTATAAAAAGAGCAGTTTCTCTAATAGAATGAAGTCCTTTTCCTTAATGCTTTATTTTTATGCATTTTTGAAGAGTGGATAACTGCATCATAAAAGTGTGAATTTTGGCACCTAGAAATTTTTTTTCACTCAGAAAGTATGAATGGGATTATTTTACATAAAAATCCAAGGTAAACAACAGCAGCAGTAAAACTTCTTCTTTCATGATTTTTTTTTAAATTAAGAAGCAGATTAACCTTTAAAAAGAAATGTAAGAAGTAAAGTCAAGCAACGCATACAGTTCATATATTCTGGATTCTGTTTTTTTAAAAAAAATTAAGATAACAGGTTTTATAATGGTGGTTTATTACATTTGAACTGAAACAGAATAAATCAGTCTTCTTTACTCTTTGTGACTTTCACTTCCAGTTGCTTCTGTTTTAATGCATTTCTGTATATTACATTGTACCAACAAAAAATTAAAAAATGCACAGTAATTTCTACAGTTGGCAAATACAACTGGGGGGGGGGAGTACTTGCCCTCATCTGATTTTTTTGGATTTTTGCACATCTTTGACACTAAATATTAAAAAAAGCTTAATGTGGAAATTATGAAACAAATATGAATTTTAGATACTGTTGACTCACTTAGACTCCTTTTCTATATCAGTAAAATTATGTATGGACAGAGTTGAACCTGTACAGTAAAATGGCTACATCATCCAGAGAACCGCAGTGGTGCAGTGGTTAGAAGGTTACCTGGCTGCCTGCAATTTGGCAGTTTGAATCTCACTGCTCAAAGTTGACTCAGCCTTCCATCCTTCCAAGGTTGGTAAAACGAGGACCCAGATTGTTGAGGGCAATATGCCAACTCTGTAAACCGCTTAGAGAGGGCTGTAAAGCACTGTGAAGCAGTATATAAGTCTAACTGCTATTGCTATTGCTATAAACCCACTGGGCTTATAAACTCTAATTCTATTTTCTGATTTGATATTGTAGCTTGGTACCATGTCTTCCCAAAAATAAGACCCTGTCTTATTCTTTTTACCACCAAAAAAGCCACCAGATCTTATTTTCGGAGGGGGGTGTCATCCAGTGACTCACCTCACTTGCATGCATCACCCCTGGCCTCCTTTTCACAGTCAGAGGCCTTCAGGAACTTCTTCGGCTGGCAAGTCTTTCCTGAAGGCCTCTGCAGCAGATAACAGAGCTCTGGATCGATTTGGAGCTCTGTTATCAGTTACAAAGGCCTTCAGGAAAGCCTTGCCGGCTGCAGAAGAAATGGGTCGAGGTGTGCGAGGCCTGGCTGCAACTGTCCGAAGGTAAGTAGTAGGGCAGCTCTACCCCCACATCCCCACCCTAGCTTAATTTTTACCCGTGCACCCTGGGGTGGGGTCTTAATTAGGGCTTATTTTGGGGCTTATATTGGGCACACATGTAAAAATCAAGCTAGGACTTACTTTCGGAGTAGGTCGTATTTTCGGGGAAACACGGTAGTTATTTCGGTAAATCTTCCAGAGGGAGCTTCAGCAGGTATCTCCACAATCTGCATTGCTTCTGTAATGAATTTCTCATGAATTTAAAGAAAACAAAAGGAAAAAAAGGAAATAAGTAATCCACCTCCAGATTCTGTAGCAATTAAGGATGAGGTTAGTGAAATACAGATCTGGCCATTTTATAGCCCGTGGGCCACATCTGGCCCACCGGCTGTCCCAATCTAGCCTGAAGCATTGGGTGGTGTGGGTGGGATATCATTAGTGGTGGGGGGTTGAGTATCGTCAGGGACCAGGGCATTGGCTATGGGGGGAGCGGGTATTATCGGTGATATGGGCAGAACATGTGAGGGAGGGCATCAGCAGCAGTGGCCTCCACAAAAGTTCTAGTTTTCATGTAACCCCTTGGGGAAATTAATTGCACACCCTGGTCTAATGGATTGTGTGGATGTCTTTGTGGGACAAGGGGAAGTGATGCTGCCTAGAGAGAGACAAGAGAGAGAGAGATTGGAGTCCCCAACAGTCAGAAGAAACTCAGGAAGCATCTGCCCTAACCCTAAAAGTGGCGGCAGGAAGTTTGTACCTTCATACTTTCAAGATTCTGTTAATGCAATCTTATAATAAAGTAGAATTACCGTGTTTCCCCGAAAATACGACATGTCCTGAAAATAAGGCCAAGCCTGATTTTTGGGGTGGGCGTAAATATACACCCTCCCCCAAAAATAAGCTCTAGTGAAGGGGTGGGCGTGGACAGCACAGGAGGCAGCCCTTCCCTTCCCTGGTCACCTCAAGGCTGCTGTGCCCCTTAACCTCGGCCCGTGGATCAGCTGATCCAGTGAGGGCTGGAAGTTCTGTCTCTCCGGGTGCCTGGAGATATTTCCAGGGCACTCTTGCTAGCCTCAGCTCTGCCCACAGCGCTAGGCAACCTTGCAGCCGAGGGCCCCTCTGTTCCGCAGCCCCCCTTGTGGCTATGGAGCAAGCAGCGACCACGGCTTGTGCTCTGGGGTGTTACTTAGGCTCCTGCTACAATGAGGCAGAAAGCCATGCGGCCAGTCGGAACCGCCCCCCCCCCCCGGCCGCGGCCGC
>QLTV01004224.1:1665194-1679330 GCA_003457575.1 Thermophis baileyi
AGGCAGGAAGATGTCTGCCTGGCTGGTTGAAAGTGCTGAAGAAGCTAGTCACAGTTCTCCTGGCCCAAGCCCTCGTCGCCACTGTTAGATAGTGGGTAGAGATGACAGGAGACAGACTTCCAAAGCAGCTCTTTATTTCAGCTCTTGTATCAGCAACCAGCAAAGAGCAGTCTGACAGCTTGCCCTTTTATAGGGAGCTGTCAGACAGACCAGCCAATAGCGTTTGAGCTTTTTCCCGCTCAAACGCTGGACCTGGTTGGAACCATGCAGCACAGTTGAAACAGTTAGAACATAACAATGGCCATGATGCCATCTGGTTTGTCAGTTGTTTTCTCTGCTGACCTGTTTCCTGCCAACCAGGTTGTATCCCTGTGTTACTCCTTTTCTCCCCTATTCTGGAGAAAGGAATCCCTGCTGGGCAGATCTGCTGTAACGTAGGGGGGGAAAAGAAAGGAAAACTTCATTTTTCTCTCACCTTTGCTTACTGTTGAATCGTCTTTCTGGTTCTCTGTTGCAGATTGCAAGAGACCAACCTGCTTTTCTCCTTATACCTATTGCCTAACCCCCCCCCCAAAAAAATTCATTTCCATATTCTTTTTCCTAATTCTTCCTGTAAACTCCACTTTTCTAAAACTATTTTTGTCTTTAAACTGCTTTTTTCAACCTTTTTTTCCCCTTTTCTTCTTCCTCATCATAGTATCTGTTTCCCTTTACAACTGAATCACTGCGCCACGTATCATTCCTTGCCTTATTTTCACTCTTCAGCTTTAATACTTTTAACTTCAAATTTTCCTCCTCCATTTTCTACCTTAGCTCTTGTTTTTCTGTCCTGGCTTTGGATTCCTAAATCTGGATCCTCTTTCTTGGTCTCTTCTCTATTTTGCATGTCTGCAACAGAACTCTATCGCTTCCTCTGAATTGCCTGTTTATTTTGTCCCACTTCTAAAGGGCCTATTCTTCCCGATTTCCCTAAAAAAGAGCCCTTCCAACAGCTTTCTGTTTATTACAGAATCCCTTTGTTTAAATTTAATTGCATTTGTTGCTCTCAGTTCTAACAGCAATGCAATTGACTTTTGTTTTTGAATCAGCCACTGGATAAATTATGTTGAGCTGGAAGCAGCTGAAGGGAATTGAATTTCCACTCTATGTGTGTGGTGATGCCAATGCAGATGAGAGAATGAATTTGAAATTCTTACTTTGGAGTAAATAAAAGGGATGAGAAAAATGTTGGCTACATAATTAATATAAGCATGATGTTGAATGTTTATTTAATTGTACTTAATTCTGATTGACATACACAGGACTTAAGGGATTGTCTGTTATAGGACTGTGCAGTTAGTCTGCATCAACCCAGTATGTTTAAAGCAGTACATCTTCAATTGTTTTGTGGGTATTTTAGACATCAAACTATTTTTATCCCACTTCACTTCACTCACCTGGTTACAGAACTGAATTTTGCTTTCCAGAGTGGGGGGGGGTAGAGAAAAAGAAAATGACACACATTCTCTCATTTGTTGAACATTTACTAGTAAACGTAAAATACCACCTTGTGCTATGACCTTGAGTTACAAAGCAGCAGAAAGGAAAAAAATAATGTTTATTATAATATAGCTGAAAGGAGAAGGAAATATAAATTCCAAATGCCAGGAAGCCAAATAAGAAGAAAATAAGTAGTTCTTCTAAGACAAATGATTTAAGAGACTACTATATCATAAATTATTCAGTTTGCAGATGACAGATGTTACCAATTTTATTTTTTAAAACACCATTTTAGGGAATATAGAATTTTACATAACATCTTCAAATAGAGTGAAGATATATAATACACCATGGTTACAAGAAAAAGTTGTCAACCATAAATTCCTGGTGTTATGTCAAAAATACAAGAAAGAAAGTAGTTTAAACATTTCCAGCAATCCAGAGAGATTTGTCAGTCGCATCTTTAACCACTATTACCGGTAGTTGCATGCAACGTTTATACCAAAAGAGGTGCAAAGCAATTTGCTCATCCTAAAAGCAAGAAAGAAAAGTTCCATTAAATCATATATGATTTAATGGAAAATCCAAGTTCCATTAAATCATATGGAATCCAAGTTCCATTAAATCATATGGAATCCAAGTTCCATTAAATCATATATGATTCATAAAGTGAATCATTTTCTGATTGATCTGATATGGCTTCCTAAAAAAGACACATCAAGGTTTCCCCAAAAGTGAAACATTACCACAGAGGGCAAAAAATAAAATAAAAATGTGGAATGTGACATTTGCCATTATCTTTGACAGATAAAAAAAAGCTGTTATGACAAGAAAAGTATTTCAAGGGCTAGATTTGGTCCTAATAAGGAATTGCACAATAATATCATTGTTGAATAATGACTATAAGTTGTTTACAATTTATAGCTGAAGGGCTAAAAATAATTTTGCAAGAATTTATTCTTGTGGATTAATGTGGGTTTTTTTAATCCAAAAGAGAGTAGAAATATAATATTAGAATTGTGTGGGATATTTTGGAATATTTGAAACAACATAATGAAAAACAAGGTCCATTGATGCTTCTAGATGCAGAGAAGATGTTTGACAATTTGAACGTGACCTTTTTATGTAAAGTTTTGGAAAATGAATTTTTGAGATAATTTTACAAAATGAATAAAACCGTGTCCGCCATGCTGGTTTGTGTGAAATCAATACAAAATAGGACAAGACAGGATTCTCCTCTGTCTACTCTTTTCTTTAATGTTATTCTAATAATATTGAATTGTGATATAAGACAAGATCAGAGGATTCTGTGCATAACAATTAAAAAAAGAGTCATATAAGTTAAGGGTACCTGCAAATGATCTGGCTTTGTTTTGGCTAACCCTTTAAAAGGAACTGAACCTTTAATGAGTACATTAAAAGATTTTGAAGATTTAACAGGTTTCAAAATTAATATTTGGAAGACAAAGGTCTTAAGAAAAACTATGAAGATATAAGATCAAACAGAATTGATGACTAAAACAGGTTTTAAGATTGAGGAGAAAGTAAAATACTTGGATATTTTGTTCCATGACTCTGAAGCCAACATTTAACTCTCAGTCCAGCATAGTATTGTTCACTCTTATTTTGCCCTCTTCCCTTAAAAATGAATTATGCCATATTACTATTTAAATACCTCAGATAATTATTTTATTTCTATATATATCTATATCATCTACGTCTATATATATATAATCTCAATCTGTTAAACTCATTAGTGTTTAGATAGAATCTTAAATTCATACCCTCCCTTCCATTATGTTTTTGCCAGAGACTAGAAAATAGAGCAACAATGATGTAAATATGTATTTGCACCTGATAATTAAAAAAAATTTGGTAAGCAGTGTTTTCATTGGTTAATTTCTTCTTAATGTATACTTTAAATAAGTATTGAAAGGGATGTTTCAATATTGTTATTCTCCTGGCATCTGTTAGCTACCCTGGACATCTAACATTTATACACTAATTTGGTGAGCCACACAACATTCGTTATTTTTGTGCAATCAATAGTTGCTTTGTAATTTTTCCATAAGCAGCTTATCTGTAATTCAGCCAGGAATCTAAATTCTACATAAATATAAAAAAGTATAGTATGGATTGGAAAAAGAGGCTCTATGGAATATTTCAGGGAAGGGGGTAAAAAAATTAAAGGTGAAAGACAACAAAAACTCAAAAAAGAAGAAAATCTTATATAATTTGTAGAAGGCTTATCCTTCCAAAAATCATGTACATTTTTAAGAGTGACATGCCAGTGGAAAATTTGCACATGTAAAAAGAATCGAACAGTGGCATCAAGATTCCTCATACTGATATGAAAACAAAATTGAGCTGTGGGTAGTTTAAATAATTGATTACTATTGAGTATGTGCTCAGAATTCATAATCCAAAGATTTTAAGAAGTTTCTAAAGGAAAGCCTTATGAAATGATTGAAATAATTGTATAATTTATCATGAGCATAATCTACTACATTGCTACTTTAAGATAGAGTTCAGGTAAGCTTTGTGAAATCAGGCAAAGCAAGAACCAAGAGTTAGATATACATTAATCAAAACCAAACCAAACAAAAAGATTGTAATACAGTATACAGTTGGAATATTGATGAACATGTTCAATATCCAGACTATTCATTTTTTCTCTCTACAATTTAACATGTCTTCCTTTTGAGTGAATTAATGACTGACTTTCAGCAATTTAAGGGGTTTCTTAACTGCATCACAATTAGGTGTAGGCACCAAATAGCAAATGTATTTCAAACTTTTACAGAACTATTCCCAATTGGTGTCTTAAATCATCTATTTTTGGCCCTTATCTCCCCACCAGAAAAAACCTTTTAAAAAATTCAAAAATGAAAAAAAAAAGTGGTCTTACTCACCATAGGATGCTAGGGACCAAAAGGGATGATAGTGAGTAGTACACACTTAGGCAGCATTTTTAGTTGCATCTCTGTTCTAGTCATTATTTTGTTAGTTTGTTGCTTGCTCAAGAACACAACGTTATTAGGGGGTTTTTTGTGGGTGGAAAATGCTATGTAACACATATCTTGTACAGGTAGTCCTCAACTTACAAGCACAATTGAGTCCAAAATTTATATTGTTAAATGAGAAATTTATTAAGTGAGTTTTGCCACATTTTACGACTTTTCTTGCCACATTTGTTAAACCAATCACTGCAGTTGTTTAATAATATGGTTGTAAGGGAATCTGACTTCCCCATTGACTTTGCTTGTCAGAAGGTCGCAAAAGGGGATCACGTGATCCTGGGACACTGCAACCATCATAAATATGAGTCAGTTTCCAAGCATCCGAATTTTATTCACGTGACTTTGGGGATGCTGCAATGGTCACAAGTGTGAAAAATGGTCATAAGTCACTTTTTTCAGTGACATAACTTCAGTCACTAAATGAACTGTTGTACATCGAGGATTACCTGTAGATCTTTCAAGTATTCTAAACAATTCTCTTGTATTATTTAGCTGTAATCCTTAAAAAAATCTATATCATGGACATATCCACACCACAATTTAAATTGCTCCAGTCCTATGCTCATGCCAGCTTGATTCTAAAACCAGTTGAAGAAAATCTAATTTGAGGTGAGATACTTCAGCAACAGTACAAACCAGGGGTGGGGTCGCTCCCTCCCGCGCCACATGGGCGCCCGTGCGCTTTGCGCGTGCGCGCATGTGCAATAACAAAAAATCCATTTTTTAAAAAAAAAGCCAAAAAAAAAGATAGCGACCGCATGCACAGTGCCAGAAGTCAGCTCCTGCGCATGCTCAGAAGGAAAAAAAAAATTAAAAAAAAATTAAAAAAAAAATTAAAAAAAATAATAATCAAAAAATAATCAAAAAAATTCAAAAAAAAGATGGCGGCCCCCACGGACTGGCACCGACCGATCCGGTTCGGTGACATCATCGTGACATCACCAGCAGGCAGCTACCGGTTCGGGAGAACCAGTCCGAACCGGGAGGAACCCACCCCTGGTACAAACTGTTTATTCTGGACAGTGAACTTCCACCCACATTTCTCTCCCATTGTGTTCTCCCATTTCCCCCTCCCCCCCAAAAAAAGTCTGGTGAAGTGTTGTCTTCTATAAATATTTATTATTTTTCATGAAATAAAAACAACACAGAATGCAAATGCAGAGTGCAAAATACATTTAGGGCTTTATGGCACCACATTCTTTGACCAAATACTTTTGCTTGAAAACATCCAGAAACATTTCTTATTTTCAATGTGAGGACAGGAAGAGTGGGTTGAAATCTCTCATGAACTCATTCAGATCACATCCACACTGCCAACTGGCCCCGTCATGAGCACAGGCCACCAACAGTTTTCACTTTGTTACAGTTCTGGTTGAATGAACAAAAACAGAAGGTAAATATCTTTTCTCAAAGTTAAAATAATAAAATCATAGAGTTGGAAAGGCTGTTTAGGTCACTGAGTCCAAACTCGTGCTCAGTGTGGGAATTCAACCCAGACAGATGACTGTGTAAACTTGGCCTGAATGCATCCAGTGAACAGAAGTTCACCAGAACCCTTAGTAGCTGTCAAACTATTTTTAACTTTTTGGAAAGGTTTTTGTTTGTTTTCCACTGACACTGTTTTCTTTCTTGTTTCCAAGGTGCTAAATTTGGGCCTGGTGATTTAAATCGATTCAAGGCATAGAAGCATTCCCTAATCATGTTTCTCTCATTCTCATGCTTCAGTTCTGCTCCTTTATCCTACCTTTCACAATTTCTAGGTGGAATACTTGGTTCTTTGTTGGAGAAGTCTGAACCAAAATAGGAGCTAATTAGCTTTGTTATTTTTTTATGCCTTCTTAGCATTTTGCCTGCTTCGTTGAAAATCTGGTGTTCTGATTCTTTTCTTTGAATATACATTAAAAAGCTTTTTTGTTGTTCCTTTCCATTCATCATTTGCTAATCTCAGTTTATTTTGAGCGCCTGCTTCCTTGACAACAGCTCTATGGATTGTGGCTACTTGTTTGTAATCTTCCTTGTTTCTGGCTCTGTTTCCATTTCCTATATGTGTTCTTTTTCCATGACAGTGGTGGCTTTGTTGCCTTCAATTTTTATCCTCATTGGAATTCTTTGCAATTGAGGTACCCTTCTTTTCATGTTAGCTTTTTCCTGCTATGCACTCCTACTTATGATTGCTCTAATTTATTTAAAAGATGCTTCTTTGAAGTCCAACATACATACCTATTTGATTATGTTCAGCTTAGTTTCTCTTAAAATCAAGAATTCCAGCACTACACTCCAGACCTTCCCCCACTATTTCTGCTACCTTCACAATGTCAATTAAATCTTCACTATTGATTAATATCAGATCAGGAATAGTGGATCTCTTCTGCCTAATCTACCCTTTAATGGAGGAAATTCCTAGCAAGACAAATCAGGAATTCTTTAAAGGACCATGCTTGGCAGAGTTTATTTCCCAACAGATGTTGGGGATAATTAAACTCTTGCAACGTTATGACTCCATGCCTCTTTGAAAGATTTGCCTTTGCTTTTGGAAAGCATTATCCATGTCTTTTCTTTAGTTGGACAGATGGTATTACAGTGCAAAAGTAGTTTTGCTTTTATTTCTTTCTCTACTTACTTTAACACAGATGCTGTGCACAGAATTGCCAAGTGCATTCTGAGCAGGGGTGGATATTTTTTAACATCACCCTCTTCCTTTTCTATGGCTTCTGTTTGTTTTGTACAAATACTGTCTTTGACTGCTACAGTTCAGTTATGAGTGATCTGTCCAGGTTATGCCTATGAAATCCTACTTTTCCTTCTGTACTAAGAACTCAAGCTCTTCTTGTTTGAGCATTTGTGTATACACTAATAGGTTTATGCTTCCTATTTTTTATTGATTAGTTTCAGCAATGTTCCTATTTTCTATACTATCAATCATCAATCAATCAATCAGAATAGAGCTGGAAGGGAGCCTGGAGGTCTTCTAGTCCACCCCCTGCTCAAGCAGGAAACCCTATACCATTTCAGACAAGTGGCTGTCCAGTCTCTTCTTAAAAACCTCCAGTGATGAAGCACCCCCAACTTCTGAATGCTACACTGGTTAACTGTTCTCACTGTTAGGAAGTTTCTCCTTAATTCCATGTTACTTCTCTCCTTGAATAGTTTTCACCCACTGAATAAAATCTCCTTGAATAGTTTCCATCCATTGTTTCCATTAACATATTACATACGTCTGTATTACATATGTACATATCTGAAGTCCTTACTTTAGAATTTCATCTCCAACCTATCTCCAAGACTCAGTTTAAAATCCTCTTAAGCGCACTATGATTTAGTCAAGAATATTTTTAATACTCCTTGTAAGATGAAACTCATCACATGCCAGTAGTCCATTATCTAATGGTAAAGGTAAAGTTTTCCCCTGTCAGTCATGTCCAACTCTAGGAAGCGATGCTCATCTCTGTTTCTTAGCTGAGGGAGCCAGCATTGTCTGAAGATGCTTCTGTAATCATATGGCCAGCATGACTATAGGCTGAGATCCTTGGAATGCTGTTACCTTCCCACAGAAGTGGTACCCATTTTTCTACTTGCATTTGTATGCTTTTGAACTGCCAGGTTGGCAGGAGCTGGGGCGAGTAAGGGAACTCACCCTGTCATACTGTGCTTGGGTCTGAAACTCTGGCTGCCACCTTTCCAACTGACAAGCTCAGCATCTTTAACTGCTGAGCCATTGTGTCTCCAGTCCATTATCTAGATGTCTCAAATCATGTCCTCTTTCCCCAAAACCAAATCTTGCCTACTGATAATATTTGGGTAGCCAGTCACTGATGTGCAATATCCATTTACTTTCTGGTCCTTTTTCATGAACTGGAAGAATGGACAAGCGGATTTCTTGAACCACCAGTGTCTTGTTCCAAGATTTCAAATTCTGTGGTGATAAAATTATACCTGTTTTATGAAGCATCATTTCTCCCAAGATATAAATCATTTTGTCATAGAAGCAGCAGTTTTTTTCTTGACTTCCTCTATGACACAATTGCATATTCTGCCTTTTATGGGTCTTTCTTCCTATCTCCCATTTGCAATGACTCTTTGTCTTCCCTTGAATACTTAAGAGTCTGTTTCATTTCCAAGGGTCTAAAAACTTAATCTGAGGATGCAGAATAATTAATTTTTTTATCAACTTTTTGATCAGATATCAACCTATCTTACAGTTGTTAGTGTCATACACCACATCCCTTTGTTTTATCTCCCTTATGGAGGGCTATTTCAATTATCTTTTTTTATTTTAGAATTTACTTTCTTTAAAATGATATAGTGGTAGGGTTAGGGTGAGGATAGAAATGAGCTTTAGAGGAAGAATATTTAAACTGTTTTGGTGAAAAGAAGACTTGGTACATTTTCAAGGGATGTCACAAAGAAGAGGGAGTCAAACTATTCTCCAAAGCACCTGAAGGCAGGACAAGAAGCAATGGGTGGAAACTAATCAAGGAGAGAAGCAACTTAGAACTAAAGAGAAATTTCCTGACAGTTAGAACAATTAATCAGTGGAACAGCTTGCCTCCAGAAGTTGTGAATGCTCCAACACTGGAAGTTTTTAAGAAGATGTTGGATAACCATTTGTCTGAAGTGGTGTAGGGTTGCCTGCCTAAGCAGGGGGTTGGACTAGAAGACCTCCAAGGTCCCTTCCAATTCTTCTATTCTATTCTATTCTATTCTATTCTATTCTATTCTATTCTATTCTATTCTATTCTATTCTATTCTATTCTATTCTATTCTAATCTTTGATGCAAATTGACTAGGCTGGCACAAATCCCATAATAGCTGGCTGTTTTCAAAGAGGAAGACAAAATGCCACAAACACTACAGGTCACAGCTGCAAGCTTATGTTCATTCATCTTCATTTTTCCTTTCTAGAGCATCTTCTCATTGACAGAGATATTTTATTTGTTCCTTTCAGAAGTTTTCATGAGAGCCATAAATGTATGGACTTAATGGTTGAAATGATGGAGAGAAAATTTGTTCAAGGCTCCCTTCAGCTATTCCACCTTACGTCCCAGGCAAATTTCTTTGTAAGCTTGCTCTGAAGAGCCAAACTGCCTTATATTCCCATTACCATGTCTATTTATTCAACAGAAAACAACCATCTAGTTACTCAGATCATGCGTTCACTGTGTAAAAGATACTAGACATTCTATACTACGAAACTTAAAAATCTACCAATTTGTCAGAAGACCAAGTGGCTGAAGTAGTCTCTTGTGTTTGATCAGTAACATATATGGCATTTGAAGTAGACATGGTTGTCTTTAATGACAGCCTTAATACCACAGAACTGAAAAGCTTTGCTTCAGTGCTTATATTATAAGCAGTGAACAGGGGCTGATGAACCTCAATCAGCCATCTATTAGAGACCTTTTAATCACACATTGTACATTTTGAGACATAGAGAAGGCCTGAAAATTTGTGAGAGAAAAACCAGGTTCGAAGAGTTCACAAGAATATTGTTTATCTTGTAAAAATCCCTAGGGTTGCAACCAGAGGTGAGTTCCTCTTGGTTCGGACTGATTCGCCCGAACTGGTAGCGACCCGCTGGTGATGTCACAATGTTTATCTTGTAAAAATCCCTAGGGTTGCAACTAGAGGTGAGTTCCTCTCGGTTCGGACCGGTTTGCCCAAACTGGTAGCGACCCGCTGGTGATGTCACATGGATCCGGTTTGGTCGGTGCCAGTCCGTGGACGCCGCCATCTTTTTTTTTTGAATTTTTTTGAATTTTTTTAAAAAAATTTTTTTTTTTTAAATTCTTCTTCTGCACATGCGCAGAAGCCGAGTTTCTGGCACTGTGCATGCGTCACCATCTTGTTTTTGGCTTTTTTTTTAAAAAATATTTTTTTGCACTGCGCACGTGTGCACACAAAGCGCGCGCGCCCACGAGGCGCACCCATATGGCGTGGGAGGAAGCGAACCAGCAGCGAGGTAAGTTAGAACCCACCCCTGGTTGCAACTGCTAATCAAGAGAATTTGGACAGGAATGCTGAGAGAATAAGTCAAGACAGCCTGTAGACTTTTTTTTGAAAACCAATAAAGTTAAGTCTGTAGGCTAAGCACTAGAGAGGTCCACATTATATTATAGATTATATGTTGATTATATGTTCTATGATTATAGAAGCAACTCATTCATTCCCTCTGAGGAAAGCTTTCCAGTGTGAAGAGCTTCTCTGCCTTGGGCAGTGAGCTGTGTCCCAGCCAGGCCATAGGGAAGGGTGGGGGAATTTGTTTATACAGGTTTGATAAGGGTTAGCCAACAGGTATTTTCTATGCAGACTTCTCTGTTTTCCCCTAGCATCTTCCATCTTCTTCAACCTTATTTTCCAACCCCTCCATATCTTCCCTTTCCTTCAGAGAATCTGTGTGCTCAGCAGACACTGAATCTACACATACTCTACTGCTGTTACTTACACATAAGGAGGCTGTGTTTTTCCTTCACAAAATTAGCACTACATACCTCTATACTGATCTATCTACTAGACTCTACACTATAGTTCTATAGTCATATACTGTAGACCAGGGGTGTCAAACTCGATTTCATTGAGGGCCGCATCAGGGTTGTGTTTGACCTTGGGGGGCCAGGGTGGGTGTGGTCAGGGTGGGCATGGCCAGTTCGACGTCACTCATGTCGGGGGCGCCTGTGGCAGCCCGAGAACTCTTCCAGTGAAAATGGGCTCCCAAACTCCATTTTGACTGCGACGGCCTCCTGCAACCCTCTGCCAGTGAAAATGGAGTTGGGAGTGCTTCCCGTGGCCCTCATGAGCTCCATTTTCGGCTGCAATGGCCTCTTGCCACCCTCTGCCAGTGAAAATGGAGCTCAAGAGGGCCGCACGCAACCCTCCCAAGCTCCATTTTTACTGGCAGAGGCACTGCGGGCCGGTCCTTCACTGTTTCCAGGGCAGCCCCGCGGGCCAGATTTAAGCACCCTGCAGCTGGATCCAGCTCCCGGGCCTTGAGTTTGACACCCCTACTTTAGACTGATCTATCTACTCTTTTCTAGATCACTCAAATATATGTGTAGTGAGCCCTTTAATGAATGATTGTTCACAACAGTCTACATATTAGGATTCTAATGAAGTCTATAGAATTTTTCTTGATACCTATTGTTCCTTCCCCAAACTGACTTAAAAGATTATTTTTAGGTTCTCAAGCCTACTCCTAGGAAAACAAAACAAAACACCAGTAGGTACAATTCCATAGGCAACTGTTTTGTGAGATCCACAAAATGCTCTCAAACTTCCAAATGTGCCCACTGCTCCAGAAAGGATAGAGACCAGTACTAAATAAGTAGCCCTTTTGTCATTTGCCTGCCTCTTTTTGTTGGGTTTTGTGTACATAGTGGTGGTAATAGTGGTTGATAACAAGCAACAACATTTCAGATTTGATGCTCACATACATAGTATAAATGACTGTATAATAACATCTCTGGTCTGTTATATCCCCCCCCCCCGATTTTCAGTTGATTTTATAATTTCTCTAATTTCTATCAATGAACCAGTGACATACTGATGGAAGTTTCCCATCTGCACTCAGGCTGGTAGTGATGAAGTGATCTGAACCTAAAAACATATTCATAACTTATCTATCTACTGTACAGCTTAATGCTCTGTGAGTGTAAGCAGATGGCTGCAGGCAGATGTTTCATCAAATAAATTATTTTCAGGAATGCCAACTGAACACAAGGGGTTATTATATTTGTTTCAACTCTTACAACATACTGCACGGAAAAATGAATCAAAAACTGACATCTAGAAAAATAATACTAGTGAATTTATTTTTTGCCAGTTAATAATAATAAATATTCCATTAACTTTGCAACAAAGACTTTGGTTAAAATATAGTACAAAGTAAAAGGGCTGTAAAAGCTGACACAGTCCACAACCAAATCCCATGTACACTGTTCCTACTCTCTTTTCCTGCTTTGGCACCGATGATTTGTAGTATTTTCATAGTCAAGCAAACTTCAGCATAGTATGAACCTTTTCAAACTTGCTTACAATAAGACTAAGAACAGGCATACCAATGTCTTTTATACTCTGAAAGTATAAAACTTGAAAACAATAGTTTTT
This sequence comes from Thermophis baileyi, assembly GCA_003457575.1. Classification (NCBI taxonomy): domain Eukaryota; kingdom Metazoa; phylum Chordata; class Lepidosauria; order Squamata; family Dipsadidae; genus Thermophis; species Thermophis baileyi. The sequence continues at coordinate 1,677,794 of QLTV01004224.1, forward strand.
GAGAATCTGATTTTAAAAGGGTTCACACATGCCTGTTAATCTGTATGCTTCTTCGATGGTTATTGCAAAGCTAGGGTCAAATATTTCTTAGGTGAAAATAGATTTGGAGATCTGTCTGCCAGGAATATCACTGTAGAATGAGATTTCAAGAACATCAGCTGCAAACTAAATGAAAAAGGTTACTCTCTTTAGGGATTATTTCCTCAATGGAGTGCGAAGAGTACAAACGTTGAATAGACTTTCTTCCCTATTAACTTGGGTAAGCATATGGCATCTGATTCTCCTAAACTTGTCTCATTTATTACTTTTAAACTTTTCTTGTTCCTTCTTGGAACGAGATTCTTGACGAACTTATCTTTTCTTTTATGTACACTGAGAGCATATGCACCAAGACATATTCCTTGTCTGTCCAATCACACTTGGCCATTAAAAAATTCTATTCTATTCTATTCTATTGTCAATGTGCTTCTGATGGAAGGACAACTTGCACACTTCCTTTTTCAACAGAACTTAATCTCTTCAGACATGATGTTGGTGTTTGGTATTTTCTTGAACTCTTAGCTCGAATCTTATTTTACTTGGAATATATCTGACAGGTAGATCACAAGCAGACATTCTCCAGCCCCTTGAGTAACTTTTAAGAGAGAGAAGGTCCTAAGGATTACAGAATGAGCCTCCAAAGTTTTGAAATGTAGACACTGTTTTGTCACTCCTACCATTTCTTTCTTCAGCAAATCCTGTAACCTACATAAGGCTGACATTTCTACACACTCAGTATAACCTGACAAAAAAGCATCATGAATTGCTGGAAAATATTAACCAGCCAACATCCTAAAGGCTGAGTCCACATCTTTGAATTTATAATTACTTTTCTGAATGGGAAGATAAAGTCAACTGGGGGACTCTATGGAAGATCTGATAAGTTTTGCTCTTGGATTTTCCTTTGGAGACATCTACGTTACGTCAGAGTCAACAGTTAAAAAGAACACAATTCTGTCCTATCTGTACATATCAAATTTATTAATCAAAACTAGCTATCTAAGCTTCATATGATCCAAATCACTCAATACTTTAAGTCGCTAGTATTATCTTGAAAGCAATTCATTTGTTATCCACTTTTGGGGCTTTGTAGACATTATGTCAATAGTTCAGAAGCTTCCTTTCTGTCTATGTAAGTATTATGAATGATATTTCTAAGGTTTCAATGAGTAGGAATAAATATTCATCCTGACTTCCCAAATGGCTACCAGATGTCTCCTGGTGATGTCATCAGCCTTTTTCTAGCTATTATTTTCCCCTTTTCTTAGCTATTTAAGATTGGAAATAAGAGTAGGAGGCAAAATGATCTTGTTTCTACACTTAATACCCCTCACACAAACACTGATTAATATACAATAATGTGAAATGCAGCCATTTATCCCCAAATTTTAATGGTCTTTTTAAAGAGTAGAACCAGCAATGGTAATTGCAAGCCATAGGTTTCCAGCTCAGTTTCTCACATCTCTCTCTCCCCCTCCCTCCCTCCCTCCCTCTCTCC
>QLTV01004224.1:1679337-1700185 GCA_003457575.1 Thermophis baileyi
CTCCCTCTCTCTCTCTCTCTCTCTCTCTCTCTCTCTCTCTCGCTCTCTCTCTGTTGTGTCAGTAAAAAGTAGCAATTTAGCTATCAAATTTCACTGTTGTGACCTCAGCGGCTCAGGAACATTAATGGAAGTCTGGGGTTATGCAAACAGACACTGCAGGTTGTTCTCTGCTATAACTGAGCAGAATTTTACACCTTTTAAAAATGTCCAGATTATAACAATTTTTAAAAAAAACAAAACAAAACTATTTTTCTGATTTATTTATATTTTACCAACCCCACCCTTAAACTTCTTTAAAAAAATTTAAAATATAAAGGGCAGTAATTTCTAGGTCTTTAAATAGGAATAGAGGATCTGCAATATTGTAGGAATGAAAAGCACACTGAAAAACTAATACTTTTTGCCAAACCATTTCATTATGTCATACACAAGCAGAGGTGGGTTCCTGCCGGTTCAGACTGGCTCTATAGAACCGATAGCGGGAATTTCCCCTCGCTCGCCAAACCAGCAGTGATGGCCGGCTGGACACGCCCCGAACCGGCTCTCTCGGCATCTTGTTTTTTGCTTCTGCGCATGCACAGAAGCTTAGTTTTTAGCACTGCGCTCGCACTGCACGTCCACATGGCATGCAAGGCGTGCATGCTCATGCGGCGCATGATGAAGCGAACCAGCAGCGAGGTAAGTCAGAACCCACCCCTGTACATAAGGAACCTCAAAAACTGAGGCAAAATTTGCAACAAATATCTCTGCTTTGCATGTGTCATTTTCTTTAAGCATGAAATATCTTTTTCTCTTAATGTTTCATTGTGTTACTTCACTTTTATTGTTTTGCCCCAAAGTAGATTTTGATTGACTTGAGGAAATACATGGCGTTTTGGTTATGTATTTGTTATATCTGCAGCATCAGTTTCACTGATAGCACAGATGAGATGATAATAAAATAGAAGATGTCTAGTTGATATTAAAATAATAGTTAATGAAGGAATGTTTTTACAAGTTGTTAACAATGGCAAACATAGTAAGAGCTTTAACAGCTGTAACAGCCTTTTCAATGTTTCTTGTTTTTCATTAAAACAATGAATTCAGTCTTCCTCAGTCTATTCCTTCCAGTTTTGTAGGAATCACAGCTCCTACAATTGACAGCTAAATCAAAGAATGCAAGCTAAACCAAATGAAAACAACATTACCGCAGTCACAATAATCCAGCAACTGCTTGATCAAAAATATATCACAGCACTACATGCAACCCTAAGAGTCTGTGGAGGGATCAAAATGAACAATGCTTGCAATGCTGAATCAATGCTGCATTGAGGTGTAAACCCCAATTTTTATATGTACAGGCAACAAATGTACAAAAAAGGGAGGGGACTTGCATTGTGGTACTATGTCCATCCTCTTGTCTGGTTTCACTCCCCAGCACGTTATCCATTGTGTTGATATGGGGATAGACAGAAAATCAAGATGGCAGTTTGTCAATGGATCAGAAACATTTTCAGAAGAAAATAATGTATGAGGAATATTTCCATGAGAAGAAAAAGAAAGGCTCTGATTGGCTTAGAATTTATCTTGCAAAACCAAAACCAAAACCAAAACCAAAACACGCACAGACACACACAAACACACACACACACACACACACACACACACAGAGAGAGAGAGAGAGAGAGAGAGAGAGAGAGAGAGAGAGAGAGAGAGAGAGAGAGAGAGAGAGAGANGAGAGAGAAGGAGAAGAAGAGAAGGGGAGAGAAAGTGAGAGAGAGAGAGAGAGAGAGAGAGAGAGAGAGAGAGAGAGAGAGAGAGACTGCATGTGGCTGTTTTGAATTAAAACAAATTTCTCAACTCACTTCTAATCCCATCTGCAATTTCCTTACTTTGTCCTTACTATCACTAGACCCCTCCCCCCCAAGTGAAATAGCATGGATCTGGGGCATACAGGGAGAATCTTCAGCTAATCATTGCTCTACCCAGCTAACCAATGGCCAAACAATGAGAATGCCACCTAAACAGTGATCATTCCCTGCTTCAAACCTGTGATTTTCTAAGTATTCTGTTCCTTGAAAGGTTCCAGTCCTCCATGAATTGACACAAATCCCATACTTGTTTTGTAACTTTGGTTCATGGCTGGGTTTACCAGATATCTGAGCAGGCATAAGAGCACACAGGCAATTTGAAAGTAGGACAAATGGAGGTGGGGGCAAGAAGGGCATATTAATTATTCAACTTTCTTGGCATCAGTGGCAAAAATTACAGCAAAAACCAGAAAAAGTATGAAGACTTGCATGTATATGATATTGATTTTTTGTATCATAAAGATTGTTCCCCCCCCCCCCCCCCATGGCAGGAATCTGCTAGAGCAGGGGTGTCAAACTCACGTTGTCACGGCGGCGTCACGTGACATATCAGGACTTTTTCCCACTTTGTTAACCTGGGCGTGGGCGTGGCCAGTGTGTGATGCCTCCGGCCCCAGGGCCAGGAGTTTGACAGCCCTGTGCTAGAGCCAGTTAGGAAACAAAGGACTTCAGCATGCAACTGAGTAAGATCTTGTCAATTTCAGTGCAAGTGGCTGCAAGGTACTAATCAATTAATTAAGGACACAGACCTGAGCTTGTTAGCTTGCAGTTAGCACTTTTTAGGTGCCTGCTGGGACATGGAGAAAAGCTTCTCGGGAAGATACTCAAACAGCTGGCCAATATTTGATTCTAAGGCTGTACCTGCCAGATATCAGGGGGAAAGGGAGGACATGTTTCCTTTTGCCAGACACCTACCGTAATAACCCTATTCTTGGCGCTATTCTAGACAATCCTGTGAGGTCTCTTATCCCAGCAAATTCTTATAGATACTAATCCAGTGAAACAGAATCAGTTGCAACAGTTGTAAACAGTTCTACCTCAGGCAGACAGGATGACAACTAAAAAACAGAATCCATGAACACCAGCTGGTTGTCAAATGGCATGACCCAAAATCCCAGTTACACCGACAACAAACAGCACTGGTTTGACTGAGATGAAGCCAAAATCATCAGCCACACCAAAACCCATCAGGCACGCAAATTTACCGAAGCCTGGCATTCTATCAACAGATCCATCAACAAACACATTGACTTAGAAGAAGCAGAATATAGCAATAGCACTTAGATTTATATACCGCTTCATAGTGCTTTACAGCACTCTCTAAGCGGTTTACAAAGTCAGCATATTGCCCCCAACAATCTGGGTCCTCATTTTACCGACCTCGGAAGGATGGAAGGCTGAGTCAACCTTGAGCCTGGTGAGATTCGATCTGCCAAACTGCTGGCAGCCGGTGATCAGCAGAAGTAGCCTGCAGTACTGCACTCTAACCACTGCGCCACCGTGGCTCTTCATGAACTTATGAACCAATAAGGAAGCAGACCATCAGATCGGGGGTGAAATCCCCGGAGAACCGGTAGCAGAAATTTTGAGTAGTTTGGAGAACCGGCAAATACCACCTCTGGCTGGCCCCAGAGTGGGGAGGGAATGGGGATTTTACAGTATCCTTCCCCAGGAGTGGGGAGGGAATGGGGATTTTGCAGTATCCTTCCCCTGCCACATCTTCCAAGCCACGCCCACCAAGCCACACCACACCACGCCCACCAACCCACGCCCACAGAAGCCACGCTCACAGAACCGGTAGTAAAAAAATTTGGATTTCACCACTGCATCAGATCCATCAATTGATGACAGAACCAACCACCCCACCAGCTGAATGTTGCACTTCACAGCAATCAGTCAGAAGTCACAAGACCAGAACCAGTCTTGTGAATCAACGAGCCTTGTTATTCAATCTTGTGATTCAACCATTCCTGTGACTCAACCAGCCAGTTACCAACCAACAAACTAGGACCTATATAAACGAAGAAGACACTTCGTCCAACCCTCCCCCCCCCACCGCTGGAGATGTTACCTAGTTTGGTAATGAAACATCCGGAAGCCAAGTAGCAAGCTCAGAGGACAAATCTCTGGCTAAAACTTTTCCAACAGCTGATCTGTGCAAGTCAGATTTGTGGGGTATGTCAGAATCTAATTCACAGCTGCTGGAATGAGACAAATAATGTTTTTCAAAGGATGATAAGGAAGTAGAGTTTTTAGAATGGTTATCTGCATCCTTTTGCACTGGTAATTTTATGCAAATGTATAGCAGCAAAGGTAAACATAACTAACTGCATGATAGACATATTAGTTTATAGCCTCAGAAGTCTGCTATGGTGGCTAATCTGACTAAATGTGAAGGTGCTTTGTTGGATTTTGTAAATACAACCTTATAGTTTGTAAACCATGATTTATAACTAGGCATGCTGAGTGAATGTCATCAACTGTCAAGTTTGCAGTAAATCCTGGTTTTAAAAAAGCCATTAACTAGTTTAAGTTGCGCAGCCAGTCATGTATAGAATTTATTTGCTGACATTTATAAAGCTTCCATCTATTAAAAAAAAAGGAATAACAATCCATAATATGGATTTGGATTTTGAATTTCGATTCTTACCATGCAAGTTCCCACCTTTGTTTTAACAACCTTCAGACCCCTATTTGGAATTATCCATATTATCAGTTTTCTCTTTTTTTGGAGAGTTTGTTTTATATGTTTAATATTTTTGTCTAAAAAATCTAAATCAACTGTAAGTATTATCTTGAGCATGTCACAATACTTCATGTACTTCCTGGTTGGTAGGATGCAGACCATATTATGTTGACTTCCAAAGGTAGTTTCTAAGCTAGCTTTCCTGAAATGCCATTAACACATTTGAGATAAAAATGGGTTGAGAGTCTGCTTGGAGCATTGTTAAAAATGTGTCAAAACTGAATGAAGATGTTCTCATCTTTTGGAGTAGTGTTAATTAATACATATGTGCAAGTGAAATTATGAATTAAAGAGTTCATCAATGTATATTACAGAGTATTATGCATTTTAAAAAAAGAGTAAGTAGATGATTTTATGTACCTTACTAAGGGAGGAATTTAAAGACCTGAAAATACTAATAGTAAGATAGTTGGAGGGTTGGGGAGGGAGAGGTGGGAGGGGGGTGGAAGAGAGAGAGAGAGAGAAAGAGAGAGAGAGAGAGAGAGAATTGTTGAGTATAAGAATTTGCGTCTATCTACTTTGTTACATGTGAGCGTTGAGTGTGCCAAGAGAAAGTAAGTTCAATGTGTTGAAAATAGAGTAGTTAAGTGTGTGTGAAAAATCAAGAACAGATACAGTCTAGAATGAAGTGCTGAAATAATGTGATTGAGTACAAAACAGAGATCTGTATAATAGAAATATGTTGAGTTTGGTCATGTAGAAAAAAATGAATGTGGAGTAAATTGCAGAACACATATTTAGGGAATAATGAATAAGTTGAAAGGAAGGGGAAGACTAAAGTTGTTTTTAGAGAGAGCTGATGAGACTTTCAAGAAGAAAGCTGAGAAGCTTAAAGAACAAATATGTATATGAATTAGTGGAGGGATGAGGTAGGAGCAAGATCAGTTTGCATGAATAAAAAAGAATGCAAATATAGAAGCCATTGATTTAAGTGAGATTTAACTATATTTCCTATTTTTTAATCTTGTACCTTTAATTTTTTAATCTTATTTTGTACTACTTTTTTGCACTTTGTATAATTATGTACTCTGAAAATGAACATCGTGATGGATATTTATGTACATATGCATCATTGTCATAACACTTGGGTTTTCCAGGAAGTGCATTGGGTCATGGATTTTCATTACAAGCTTGGGATTGTGCACAAATTTTAATGTACCAAAATAACAAAATTGTTGATGTAAAATAGCATTTTTGTTAAGAACATATTGAATTTAACAGCTGTAATATTTCTACCATGTAGAATTTCTACCTTTGTGCTTGGTTTCATGAGGTTTGTGTTCAGCTAAATTAAATGTTAGATGGGATTGACAGGTAATTTAAATGTAACATTTCCTGCATGACATAAGTATTTGAGGCTAAGTTTGGAGACAATCTAATTAGTTTAAAAATATATGCAAAGCTAATAACTTGTCTGCCCCCAAAGAACTCTATTCCAGGGACTCATCTGACATGGATTTAACTAGGACTTTGTGGTTTGGGGATTTACCATAAAGTCGCTGGTATAAACTAGGCTATGTAAAAAATGAATGCAAATATAGAAGCCATTGATTAGCCATTAAACATTCTTCTGTGCATTGAAAACTTTGATGATACAAATAGAAAAGGGGAAACATTCAAGAAATGCTGACACCTTGTAATATAATTTTCAGCTATATTAAGGCAGATGATTCTTCAATATACACTGCTAGCCATAATAGCTCTGAAACTCATAGGTATTAAATCTTTGGGTTTTCATTTGTGCTAATTCAAAACCAAATGCATCCTATATTATGAAAGCAAAGCTCCCTTTAAATATAATCCTCATCAGTTTTGTCCAAATTTGTAACATCATAATGTCTTGAGACAGAACTGCCAAGTCATTTGAAAAATGCACATTTAAAGATGACTAGCTTGCTTTGTTCTGTATATTATACTGTGTGTATCTGCAGGTAGGTTACAGAGTAATCCTTGTTAGGGTTATTTAGTTAATGATGCAGTGGTGAAAAGCAGTCTGATTAGATTTGGAAGAAGTTCAACATTTTGGGAGAACATCAAACTTATTAGAAGTGTTCATCTGTCGTAGTGTTTTTGCACACTATGGAATTTTCAAAATTTCTCACATTGCCCCATACCAATATTATACATTTCTAAAAAACTTTCCTAGAGGGTTATGGTCCGTCCACATTGTAGTTTTAAGCTGCTCCTGTCTAAGTTCATGTCAACATTTCTCTAAATGTTGTATTTATTTATTTATTTATTTATTTATTTATTTATTTATTTATTTATTTATTTATTTTATCATGTTTATGTAGTGTATATTGGAGGTAGTGATCCTTTGAGAGCTGTATGCAACAAAATTAATGTATGCTGATTAGTGTACATTCAAAGTGACAATAAAGTTATTTTAAGTCTAAGTCTAAATCAGTTCCAGAAAATCCTGTCTGGATGGAGATACTTTGACAACAACTTGCAATGTATCCTCATCCTCCCATAAATAATGCCTCTGCTGCTGTACAATTCCAGTTGTGTATTCCAGAGCAGCCCCTACCAAACAGCGTCTTTCCTTCCTGTTGGGGTCTATGACAACTCGCTGCGGCCAACTCGCCATGGGACAAATTGCCACAGAACAAATTGCCGCGGGACAAGAGTTACACTAATATTGAAGAAATGGTGGAATAGAATGATTAAAGAAAGGATGCCAAAGGAGGGACAAAATGAAATGTCAATGGCAAAAATTAAAATATTTTAAATTATTTTAAATAATTAAATGGAATTGTTTAATTGTCATGCAGTGAGTTGTCCTGTGATGAGTTGGCCATGGTGAGTTGTTCCTGCAGCGACTTGGTTGCGGTGAATTGGCCATGGTGAGTTGACCATGATGAGTTGGCCGTGGGTAGTTGGCTGCAGCAAGTTGTCCCATTCCATCCTGTGAGGTGGGTTCTCATGAACACATCTACATATGCATTTGCCCTCAGGCCTCTTTTTTGGAGGACATCTCTTCTGCTATAAGAGCATCATTGAACAATGTTGTCTGGCTATTGCTTTCTTTCATTTTGTTTCATAATTAACTGAATTGCAAGAATCAGCAATGCTGTCAGAACAATTTATCTAAATGTGGGTTAATGCCCACAACAAATAATGCATCTATAGACTGATAAAGTGCTTATTGATTTCACAATGCATTAGTTGCCATAAAGTTATTCATTTGCAAGCATTATCATTAATTTTTTTTTCAAAAGCTATCTTTCAGCATTGTTTCCATATAAACAAAAAGATGATAAATTTGCCCATTTCCTAACAAGTAATAATTAACAAAGTGAATTATACACCCAGTAAAGGCAAATGTTTTTTCAGAGGGGAAAGATGCTTCTGAAAAGCAGGAAGCCTGCTGCCCTGATTACTTTTTAAAGCCATGTTTTCAAAAATGTCAAGTCATTCTTATTTATAGTAAGAACATTAATAAGAAGTAAATCACATTATTTATATAGTTTTGTGTTCGTTATGTTCACATGTTGCTTTTCAATTAACATGGCTTAAAAAGTATTATCACTTTTCATATTACAATGTGAACTTCTTGTTAACTTGTTTCTATGCTCACTTAAATTTGTCCTCTCTATGACAACACAACACCAAAGATAAGGAAAGGAAAGGCAATTCAAAGTGAGGGCAAAGATAATATTGTCTGTGACTATTGCTTATGTGTTGTTCCTATTTTGGCAATTAACATGATGCCTTTAAGAGTCAAAACTTCACACTTTAAAATACAAAACTAAAACCAGCAGCAACTTCACAGAGGAGCATATCACTTTTTAATAATACAATGATATTTTTAAAAAAAGAACTATAGTCACTTTAAAAGAGAAGAAACAACTTCTGAAAACAGCTATCTTTTTGATAGTCACTAGCTTAATAAACATTGATAGGACATTGGAATAGTAATCATTATTGTCCAGTTTAAATCATGGAGTGGTTGAGGTCTAGGAAAGATCAAGTCTCTTTAAGTCAGATTTAATTCCCAGTGATTTCATTAATAAGTCCATCTAATTTTTGTGATAAGGGAGTGGCAACCATTATTTTCAGGGCATTTTGTTCAATCTCTGTTCAGCCCTCCTATTTTCTGGTGATTGCCTAATCAAGTTGGACAGTCCTTCAAACAACCTGGAGGTTTTAATCAAAACCACTTTAAATTGAGTCTGGAAGAAAAGATGCAACTAACTGCAACAATGTTGGTATCGTGTATGTGTGTGCATATCTGTGTCTGTGTCTGTGTGTATGTGGGGGGAGAGAGAGAGAGAGAGAGAGAGAGAGAGAGAGAGAGAGAGAGAGAGGGATGTGTGTGAGAGAGCCCCCCCCCTGCTGCATACTAGCAATTAATGGAGTACTAATAGATTGCTGTAATCAAAGCACATTAATAGAGAGAAAGCCTGTTTTTTCTAAATAACATAAAATTTGGTGAACTCAGCTTTGGTGATTAAAAAAGTACTATTTGCCACTAGGCCCCCCCCCCCGTGCCTTTTACACTCCATTTCAACATGTGAATCCATTCAGAAGTATTTCACCTTTCCAAGTAGATGAGCAAATTATCTATAGCTAATTGAACATTCATCTTGTTCATCTATCCCAAAATTGTCTTCAGATATATTAGGGGTTTCAAACTCAAGGCACAGGGGCCGGATCCGGCCCACGGGGTACTTAGATCTGGTCCACGGGGCCGCCCTGGAAACAGCAAAGATGAAAATGGGCTCCTGAGCTCTGTTTTCGGCTGCCACGGCCTCCTGCAACTCTCTGCCAGTGAAAAAGGAGTCCTCCCGAGATCCATTTTCACTGGCAGAGGGTTGCAGGAGGCCGTGGTAGCCAAAAACAGAGCTCGGGAGCCTGTTTTCGCTGGCAGAGCGCTCGGGCCACCACAGGCGCCCCCGACAGGAGTGACGTCGAGCTGGCCATGCCCACCCTGGCCATGCCCACCCTGGCCCCCCGAGGTCAAACACAATCCTGATGTGGTCCTCAATGAAATCGAGTTTGACACCCCTGGGATATATGATCCAAGTATCTTTTGCATGTCTCCTCCACCAATCCAGCTTGTTCTGTGCTTTAACAATTTGACACCCCCTCTACATCTCTATACTACCAGTATATGTGAATCCTTTGTGACATGACCTTTTTATCCCACATTTGTTTATTCTCAGAACATAATTTTTTTAAAAAAAATATTTTATGTTGGTTTGTTCTGCCATCCTTTATTTTATTTTTTTTCTCATAGGTATGGTTTGCAATTGCATTTTTAGTATTTCCTTTAACTCCTACCCATCTTTCCCACTAGATACCCACCCTATAAGGAATCCTTTGTATCATTGTTCTGAGTAAATCTATCCATCCTGCATCTTTAAGCTCCTCCTTCCTGTGTGGATGCAGATTTAACTCTAATCTGATCTAAAAAACCCTATCTGGATGAAGGCACTTTGGCAGCTGTTTAAAGGGAATTAATCAGGACTGTCATATCTTCTGACTGGGCAATTCCCCTTCTGTGCCCTTCTATTTTCTCTTCAGGTAAGCAATTACCTGCATTAGTTTGACTCCTACAATGAACAGAGGGTAGCTAAATGAACAAAATTACCTCCTTTTTTAAATCTCCTTCTCTAGTACTAATAGAGCTATGAACTGACCATTCAAGTATTTGGTATCTTGAGAACTTTTAATACAGTATCTGGCTTTTTCCAATTGCTGTTTGTGTGGATGGTGTTTTGGCACAGCTGTATAGGCAAAGTCAATCTCCCTGGAAATCTTGGCAACAATGTCCTAGATTTTATTTGGGATTTGTTTGGGTGATTCATATGTTCCATTAGTTCCATAACTACTCCTCCTCCTCCTCCTCCTTCTCTTCCTGTCAGGTGCGAATCTGCGCATGCATAGAAGCATCCTGGGCGGGTGGGCGGAGCATCCCGGGTGGGTGGGCGGAGCGTCCAGGGCAGGTGGGCGGAGCCTCCCACCGCCGCCGCTACCGGTTCTAAGAACTGGTCCGAACTGGGAGATACAAAGTTCTGGTTCTTGCTCTTCTGGCGGCTTCAACTATTGTTAATGTTGTTGCAGCATGTCTTTGATGTGTCTTTCCATCTTCTTCTGGGTCTGCCTTGTGTTCTTTGACCTTCTCTATTTTATTTGCTATGTTTGTATGTAGTTTAAGATTGGTTCTATGCCAATTCTTTCTCCATGACAATTGAAATAACTAATCATAGATGTGTTATTAAACATTATCTTTGATTTATTTCCAACATATCTGAGTAAAGTCCTAGATCTGATGATGGAATGTTATATAGGTTTAGTGTGCAACTTTGGACTTTCTGTCATCCAATGATAATGAAGCATCGTGTCCTGATTGCACAGCTACAGTTTTATGATCCATTTGAAGCATTTTCAGGGGGAATATAAAGAAATTTTTATTTTAATGTAAATGGACTGAAAAATCACTAGGGCATTGACTATGCAATTGCATTCTTGTTAATATGTTATAATGTGAGAAATATTTTAGCATTCAAATACTATTTAACATAGCATCAGTTTAATTAGCTACTATTTAACATTAATAAGGTCAAAATTTTTAACAGTAAATGTCTAATTAATTATCAGGGCTTTCACATTCCTGTGTTCAATTTATGCCTCTGCTTAAAGTTCCATAGGAAAAATGAACCAATTTCCTCCATAGAAAAGAATAATCTCCATAGAAAAGAATAATCTACTGTTTTCTTCACAACATACTACAATTATTAGATAATTATGCTTACAACAAAATATAATTTCAAGAGGTGGAAAACATTTGCATCTGTTGAAACAATGCCTACCTGTTTAAAAGCATGTCATACTGTGTAATGAATCGGGAGAATTAAATGTATCTGAAAGGCATTAACAAAATTAAAGAACAGCTGACTATTGGAAGAAACTTTCTTAATTTATACCTGATGCCTTATAAGATTACATTTTCTTTGGTCCTAGATGAGAGGAGGATCTTTGCATTCTCATTGGAGATGTGAACCCATTGAAAAAGCAAAGTTTCTGTTTATCATTTATAAGCAAAGAAAATGTAATGCAATGCAATACTTTTCAAGATGTGCAAAAAGTATATTACCTGGCTTGAGTTTTCATACAGTTACTTAATTGGATTTTTATTCCAAAGAAATGAGATATGCTAAAATGAGTCATGAAGTCATAATGATAACAATAGAGTTGTAACTGGGCAGACTTTAATTTTAGTTTAGTTTAGTACTTCATTTTAAAATGATGCCCCATTGTCACATTTCTTAGCATGCAATGGATGATTCCTATTTTGAATAAGAGCCTTAAATAGTGTATCAAAATTGGAGGCAGCAGAAAAAAAGTTCTGCTGATTTAAAGAATAGCTGAGCCCTTGTATTTTATTCTTGATGAGAATGTAAAAATGTAACTTAAGATGCATGAACCAGAACATCTGCATTGACTAGAACATGCCCACAAATATCTATATTTTCTGAATTTTCCTAACCAGTGAATATTGGTCAATGCTTGGCCATCTTAGTCCATGTTTGCCTTGGAAATTAAGTAGCTTTGGATATAATTAGCAGTTACATTGGAAGCTTGAGAGAATACTAGAGAGCTAAAGGCTATACTGGAAATTTGAAATACTGTTGAAGAAGGCTGCTGTGGTAAACCACTTGTACTATCAAATCTTGGATCAGCTGCAGCTTCCAACTGGTTTTCAAAATACAACTGAGTACCCTCAGCATACTGATTTTATTTATTTAATTAGACCTGTGAGTCGGGCTTAAGTCTTGATAACCTGATGATTGAAATTTTCTTGGCAAAATTTTCCAAAGTGGTTTGCCATTGGCTCCTTCCTGTGGCTGAGAGAGAATGACACCTGACCCAAAATCAACATACTGAGTGAACTGACCCAGTAGCCTCACATAGATACTAATCAAGAAGAGTTGAGAGCGTTGATCCCATGGCATTCTACAAATCAGAGTCTTCTGATTCAATCTCTTCCATCCTATCAACATTTTCTGGAACCAGCCATGGAGAAAGGAGAATCGCTTTAGAACAGTGTGTGCTACTTCTAATCCCCAAAGTTGGGGAAATCACTATTGGGACCATTGCACCACTGCAGATCCTCTTGAAGTCATTGAACATTAATGTCATCGCCGTACTTTGATCTATTATGGAAAATAGAACTGATGTAAATGATTATGCAAATGATGATAATACCCTGTATCTCTCTATTATCATTGGTACAAAGGCAACTAACTGTATTTATGTTGCCCAATACAGTAAAATGCAACCAGAAGGAATGAGAGTCTGCATTATCTTGATGAAATTCCAGACATTTGAATCCCAATACATTTGACTAACTACTTGCACAGGTTTTTATGTTTGATCAGAAACCATTGAAAAGCAGTGTGGGATGACTTACTCCAATGCTGAAGACATATGAAGACCATATGTGGAAAAAAAGAAACCCCTGATTACATCTGACAATGCTGCAGCCATTTCATTTGGACTTTTTCTTTCATTTTTTCAGTAACATTTGGAGAGATTTCAGCTAGTGGACAATATCTTTAAGGAATCCTACTTTGAGAGAAAGTCTAGATACTTTAAAATGAACAGAGGAATCATTTGCTTGCTTTTTCTTTGGTTAAGAGTATTGTGACCAGCTGAAAGGGAAAAGTTTTATCACCTATGAAGATGAAGTCAATCCCATAATTTGTCATGGCCTTGATTTTTGAAGGCACATTTACAAGAGCTGATGAACAAGTTGACTACCCCAACAAGGACAAGTTTATACAACTGCGTGCCAAGAAAATTTGCTTTTTTAAAACTTTTGCCTGCTACACAGATGTTGGAGGCACAAAAGAAAGGATTAGTCAACAGGTTTTCTAGGAGGGCAGAAGGAATACAGATTTTTTTTCTTTTCTGTCTGAGCCACCAAAGGTGTTTTATCCTGCTCCGTCATCAGAAATTAATTAAACAGGCTCAAAGTGAGCTTGAAACCATTATAATCTGTTCATATGAACCTTGACATATGTTCAGTGAACTTTTCAAAGGGAAAAATCAAAAGGGACTGGAACTATTTGTAGAAGTCCAGGCAGTAAGGCACATAATAAGGGTGTTCATTCTGGAATTCATAAACTTACAGGAGTAATGGAAATGACTGTCTACTGTACAGAAATAATTGCTTCCTATACCAGCTGGTGGCAGTGTGAAGTCACATTTAATTTCCTTACACTTTCTTTTTCCATTTAATTACATAGTGAAGAAGGCTTTAACAATCTGAGGAACATTTCATTTCAGAGAAAGTTCACAAGGTTAACTTGAAACTCTTCAGGACCAGGGATCAAAGTTTGTAGTTTTATGAATATTGGGGGCCTGGGTTTTAATTGCATATCAATTATAATATAGCTTGTTTGTGACTTGTGTGAAACCTATTAACTATGACTCAATAAATAAACTATGGTTTAGCCTGGTGTCTTCTCCTGATATCCACAAAAGCAAACTAACCAACCATATTTTAGATTAGTGGACTTTGCAAATACAGCCAGAAGGATTAGTTTATTCTTTAATATGTCATATGAACCCAGAAAAATGCATTATTAAATATACTATTAATTTAACCATAGGCAACTATGATATACAAACAGCCAGTGAGAAAACATTTTAGCAAATAGAGAAGGAGGACAGGGGGAGATTACATTATACCATATTTCTTTCCATCCTTACAAAGTCAGTTGCTACCAACTTTTCATGGGAAGGACATCTCAAATTATTTGTAAACTGTTAATTGTATTTAATTTATGATTCCTGATGTTAGACCATCATCTTTTTGGTAGGTGCAATGATGTGATATGAATAAATGTCATCCATTTAGTCAATTATTTCATGGGGGAAAGCCATGCATTTGGACTACTCTGGGTGAAAAATAGAAAAAAGTTAACTCATGGTTTAACTATCATATGGTTTACTGAATAAACCTGATGTCCTGGGTTTTGTGCAAGATACTGAATAATACCAAACTGGCTAGTTTCACAAGACAAAGCTACAAGCTAGCCAACTACGTTTAAGACTAGTATGGGTGAATGTACTCTTTCTACCATTTTGTAGTTACTTTTGTGTTTTGTCCATTTATGATAGTTTGGACTTACTTTTCAGATAGTAACTCTAAAGTACTGCTGTTTGAAGCTGTTTGATTTGTTCACTCTTCAAATCTGGATATTTCCAAAAATTAGCCATATAACTATATTTCTCAGCCCAGTATCAATCAGGATTGTTGAATGTGATGCATACATCTAATATATAATGATAAATTAAGATAAATTAGTAAAAGGAGAGATTTCCTAGACTGTCCTCCTTTCTCACTCTAAATTTACAATCTGTGATCTGCGAAGGTCCAATATTATAGCCCTGGTAGATTTCAAAGAGCATAAACTAACATAAAGAATATTCCGTTAAAGATTTATATTTAAGATTACTTATTATATCTTTCTTTAACCAACTTTACATTTTTACCGGTTTGAGTAACCTGAGTTAGCCATAACTTGCATTCTAACCACTGCATCACCAGGGTTCCTGAGTCTTTGAAAGCATTTTTTCTATGGATTTCTATCCGCTGTGATCTTGGCCCAAACCTCGGTTTAAGAAGGTGGATCCTTTATACATTTTCTGAAAATTGATATATACTATAAGAGATAAAACCAAATAATAAATGCTGATCACATTTATGCAAACAATTGTGATGATCCATAAAAATTATGCTAAGGTCTTATGTTCTTCAGAATGTAGAATGATGAATGATGTTTAAATACCTTTGCTACAAACAGGCACAGATAAAACAGCATTTAGGTGTTATGTTAGGATAACTCCAGTCCAGGTCAGAGTAGACCAGAATGAACAAAATGCTTTTATACCTCAAAATGTATAACCCCTGCAGTTGCAAATCCCATCTGTCATATAAGATCATGCTGTGGATTGTGATTGATGTGAAAAACATAGCAAATGGTTATGATCAAATAATTTCTTTTTCTGATGAGTAGAATCTATTCTCTAAAGTGGGTACTAGAAATTTGACTTTCCAACCTTGGAAGTCCAGGTTTATTTTAGTGCAATAAAAAATGAGAAAATAGAAAAAAAAACCTGGATAAAATATAAATTTACATATTTTTGAGAAAACCTACGTAGTGAAAGCTTTTGATTGGCAAATAGAAAATGAAATGAGACTGGCAAAACAGTACCAAAGCTGTCACCCAGATTCAACTGTGGAAAATTTGTTATGTGCTTTCACTACAAAAACATGAAGACATTGATTATACGACCTGGTTCCTTTACTGCCAGCATTTTGGCTGCCAATCTTAAGAGTTAAATTTTTTAACAGTTAATTAAATCTGAATCAAAATACCATCATCAGAGACAAATGATGATATGTACACCTACAAAGATCAAAAGTCATTAACAGAAAACACCGAAAGAAAAGAGGACAGAGGCATGGGGTCACTTAACAGAATAGCAGGCATTAAGCTAGAAATAAGTGTCAAATTCCAAGTTGAGTCACAAATTCAAATCAGTTGGATGTGCCGTTTTACCAAGTGATGGGGTAACAGAAAGGTAGTAGTGACAAGCCAAAGTCAACACCCACAACTGAACATAGTTGTGCTCTTGAGAGAACAAATCTAAATCCAGCCCTAAAAGTTGTCAGAGTTTGTTGCAAAAAATCATTTCCAGAAAGCACACACACAGGTAACTGATTCAGCAGGATTTATTTAAATAAGAAACTTCTTTATATACAAGAATATATATACAATACCAACAGCAGAGAAGAGTTTCATTTCAGAGTTCAGAGCAGACAGAGTACAGAGTGGGCTGAGCCACGCCCAGCCTTCTAGCTTAAGTTTCAGTTTCAAATCTCTGCACAGACTCAGATGTGTTTAGCTCTCATTGGCTGACTTAGTTGCTATGCCTATTCATTGGCTGACCTTGTTACCATGTCTCTCCCAGTTCATGAATATTTTAACAAAAGCCATGGGATTCTAAGACCATTACAATAAAGATGAAAAGATAGCTATGTAGGAATTGCTATGCATTTCCTTGGGGACAGAGTTCTCAGATCGTAGGGCTACTGCTGAAAATATTACCTCTACTCTGATAAACCTTACTTCCAGGTTAGGAAGGATAGTTCCAGATGTTGACCTTAATGCTCTGGTGGGCATATACTGTATATTGTACATCCAGTTTTCAGATATTGTTATCCCAAAGCATTACAAGGCTCTCTCCATGTGTCTCTCTTTGGGTATATATGGCCACACATAGGAAGAAAGTGTAAGCCAGCATGTGTTCTTCACACATTTATAATCTGTTTGGTTTTGATTTTGGTTTTTGATTACTACACAATGGGTGAACTTCTTCCTCAAGATTGGTAAGTTTGAAACAAAATGAAACTTTTTGTAACTCGCTGAACATCTTGATTATAACTGCTTTATTTCCCTTTCTCAATGCTCCGCTTTGTATGGTGCATTTTTTCTCCTTGAAAGAGCTTTGTTAAAGTAGTATATTTGCTTGTCATTGGTAGCATGACTTATATGCAAAGTCAGGCTACATTGTGGCAGTGAATGTAATTATACTTGGTGGCAAACTGTAATAACACAGTTATCGTATGAGTGATCACAGTCAATTTCACAATGCTTTCTGATAACATCATAAAATGAAGCTTAGTAGTAGAATAATCATGCGTGCCAACACACTGAAGTGGTACTGCAGCTCATACTTTCTAATATTTAGAAAGTTTAATTACATCACCTGTTTATTACAACCTATAATCAATTATCTTGCTGCCAAAAACTCCAGGAAAAAAAAATCCAGACCATAGGAATGCAGGTATGGTTAAAGACAAAATGAGTTTGGTACTGGATATCAGCACTGGAAATACAAATATGCTTTTAGGGAGTTCAGTTTAATGCAGGGGTGTCAAACTGGCGGCCCATGGGCCGGATGTGTCACACGCAGGCCACGCCCACCCCAGCTCCGCGAATGGGAAAAAACGCTGCAAACGTCACATGATGGCAACATGAGGCCGTGAGTTTGACACCCGTAGTTTAATGCCTTGTGATTAAAAACAAAAGTCACTTGACTTTTTAAAGAATAGTCACTTTGGTGTACAGAGAAAAAAAAACTAAACCCTTAGCAAAGTTTATTGACAGTTTCATGAGATAGTTTGATGCTAAATTAGTCTGCCTATATTGTGTAAAGTGGAAAAATCAATCACATACCATGGCCCTCAGAAAAAAATGGGATCTAAAATTGCATCAGACACATGGAAACCAGTGAAGACTCATTTGAAATTATGATTGCCATTTAAATCAGGCTGCATCTTCAATTTATCCCTTGCTTAGCAATGAGTCTCATTGAATGTCTTTGTTCTGTCTCATCATCTGACTGCTCCAGCTTTTCTGATAGTGCTTGTGTTTGATCAATCTCAGATGATTCCTGGCTTGATGTCTCCTGAGGCTAACTCACCACAGGTTGAGCCGGAGCAGCTTTATTTATTTATTAAATTTGTATGCCGCCCATCTCTCTACCAAGCTTTGTCAGATTCTGAGGTCCTGAGCCATGACATTGTTAATGTTGGAGTCAAGTTTAATTTTTTATGTGTTTAATCCTGAAGGATTTTATGACAACTTCTGTGTGCTTCAAAAGGAATATATAATGTAGAATTATAACTCTCATCAGTGTCATCACATGTGTTTCTTTGAAAGAACACCTTTAAGTGAAATTAAGAATGAGTGTAAATTTAATCTTATATACACTTTAGTATTTCTAGACTTGTCTGAATCACAAGATGGATGGCAAATAAGTTTGATAAATAAATAAAAATGTCTTCATATAAAATCCATGTTTTTGCATAGACTTTTCTAATGTTCCTATTTTGCCATCCAAATTACTTGCTATAAAACATTTACTATATTATATTCATATGTATATATTTTTGCCTAGACCTAAAAAATATAGGATACATTGTGCAAAGTTGAGAGATAATTTCAGTATTGGTAGGATTAGAAAAAGGTATGTTGTAGGCATGGCAGAACCAGGGAGAGGGTAAAAAGAGGGATCAGCAAAGAGTTGTTATATAGTCACAAATGAACTATGACCAACCCACTTTGATTGCCTTTGACCAGTAGTGGGTTCTAAAACCCTTTACTACCGGTTTGCGCGCGCGCTTGCGCGCATGCGCAATGCTTCTGCGCATGCGTAGAAGCATCCCGGGTGGGTGGGCCGAGCATCCCGGGCAGGTGGGCGGAGCCTCCTGCCGCCGCTACCAGTTCTAAGAACCGGTCCAAACTGGGAACAACCCACTGCTGCCTTTGACCCTTATCTAACTCTAACCAGGTGCTAACTGTTAGTTGAGAAGATACCTGTGCATACGCTTTTAGCAACAAATCAGTTAAATTGAACCTTAGTGTGTGGACCTGCTTTTTTGCACCTGACATGTTTGCATTAAAATAAAAGAGGCTGAATTTTGCTTTCATTCTCAAGGATACAGATAAATTTCAGTGGTACAGTTCAAAATGGGAACAGTCACATTTTGTTTTGATTTACTTTATTTCTCATGTTAATTTAATCCAGCATGTCTAAATTTATTCTAAGCTATATTACCTCAAATAGTATCTTTGTTCCACCAAGGGTGGAAGCAGCTCAGTTTTCTATTATTTCTTTACAATCTAAGCCAACAGTGTTTTGCCCATCCATCCATCCATCTACATGTACGTATGTGTGTGTGTGTGTGTGTGTGTGTACACACACACACACACACACACACACAAACACACACACACCTTGAATAATTGATTAGAATAAAACTGAGTCTTAAGGAATTCTAGTGGGTGGAGTCAAGAAGAAGAGCCTTTTGTTGTGGCCCCGACCCTGTGGAACACTCAACCACCAGAAGTGAGAATTACTCCCACCCTTTTGGCCTTCTGGAAGAGTATTAAAACTTGCTTTTTTCTGGCTGGCTTGGGGGCCTAAGCGGGTGCTCAGTGCTGGAAGTGATTGATAGGGTAAGAAGACCTCAACCATGTATCGTCCATCTTTTGGTTCCTGTTTTTTTCATAGTTTAAAATTTTTAATTTACATAGTTTTAAAATTTTAACTGCTTTTCTAGTTATCTTGTTTATAATCTGTAATCCACCTAGAGTCACCTCATCAGGGAAATGAGAGGTATATAAATTAAATAAAGCTATGTCTACTGGAGCAGATAAAATTGCAATCACAAACCCTACTAAATTGACAAATTATATAAAGAGCTGTGGTCTCCCTGCCCCCTGTGTAACAGAACAACAACAAAAAAGAGTTTCCCAAAGAATGATGGATATAGAAGCTCAAAATGACATAGCCACACTTAGTAAGGCTGGTAGCCTGAAATGACTGAGCAAATATAAACGCACCTTCCAATGGGCAACTTTTTAAAATTACAACTGCCAAAACATCTCAGGGATACATTTACCCAAGCAAGATTCGAACAGCTTTATACAATGGTTAGATTTAGGAGATTCCATTCTATCCCATACAATGAACATAAATGTATCTGTGGAGCTGAAGAGGTAGAAGATCTGACTCATATATTATTCAAAAACGCGCACTTCCGTCGTGATGTGAACCGGTACGGAAGGTAAGTGGAACCCACCCCTGGTTATGACCTTTAATGTCCTAAATGTTCTGGAACTAACATCTAAAGATTCATTTATTCTGATGGAAGTATAAATATGTTGATCAAATGATCCATAGATTCATAGAAGCCACGGTCTGGGTATATTTGAGTGTTGACTTTGAGACCTTAATAACAGACAACAAGGCTTACTTATTAATACAGCCTCACATTTGCCACAACTCAAGACATGAAAATTAGTACCAACCATCCTTATTTGTTTCCGATATCAAGTTATCATTTCCCCCCCCCTCTTGAACATTTTGTTGACTGAGTCAATAGTTCCATATCAGAACTGTACTCATTAGCCCAGGTCTTAGCAGAAGATAGAGCTATTTCCTTAGGAATTTAATCTCTCCTCAATTAAAAAGCACAAATTCCCTTACTCAATGCCTTAATTACCTATGGTTTGGACAAAGAAGAAAGAAACTTAAATGATCTGGAGCCAAGAAAGCAGATTGTCCTCCTGATTACAGCAGATGGATCTGAATCTCCAAATCCACCTTTCCAAGATAGGTTAGTAGTAAGAAGTACATACCATTTTTACTAGAGGGTTTAGCC
>QLTV01004225.1:0-29795 GCA_003457575.1 Thermophis baileyi
CCCCCCCCCCATTTTTATGTATTACTTTTTTTTCTTAATTGCTAAATATTAAGTTCATTTAATTAGACAAGCTCACTTAGGTGTTTTTTTCCCCTTACACTGAACTATCACAGTAGTAACTAGATTAAAGTCACTTAAGCTTGTCTTGTTAAAGAATCAATATTCTTCAATTATGGCAACAATTGAAAGATCAGGCTGGCATAAAACTAGCCAGCTCCTTAATTTCAGATGCACATGATTTGATTATTCCTTTGCAAGTATGCATTTTGAGTCTGCACAGAAAACACCACTTGGGAGGATTGCAGTAATAGATTAATATTCCTCTGTTCAGATTAGTTTTCCTCTTTAATAAGGGTCAATCTTGGTAGTGTTAAGCATTGCTTTGTGAAACATCTAGTGTGACGATAGCAACTATTTTTATTTTTATTCTACTTTATGAAAATTGGCATTAGCAAAACTAAAACCTACCTTGTGAACTTTTTAGGCCAATGTCAATGTCATAATTTGTTAGCCAGTTGAAAGCTGTGATGACTCACAAAATTTTATCTATATATCCTAGATTCTGATGAATCACCAGTAGCAAGAGAACGGAATGTCATTGTGCATGCAAATCCAGACTTCTCTAATAACATCAACAGGAGATCAGGTACCCGAGACTCTGAGTGCCAAACAGAAGATATCCTCATTGCTGCCCCATCCCGGAGAAGAATACGAGCTCAGAGGGGTCAAAGTGCAGTAGCTTCACTGTCTCATTCAGCTGGCAACATATTGGTGCTGACAGATAATGGTGACTCTATGTTTACATCAATGAGCAATCGTGTTCGATCAAGGAGTCTTCCTCGTGAAGGTGCTAGAGCCAATGAAAAAGATCACAACAATGGTGCCAAAATTTCAGCATATGAGGCAGAACACTTTTTAACAAATCAAGAACGAATCTCCACAAAGAATAAGGATGCTATTAATAACCATTGTTCACAGGAACATCATACCAGGGGCTTAGCTTGTTCCCAGCATTTTCATAGTCCAGATCATAACTCAAATGAAAGAGGGAGGTCAAGGTTATCAAGGATAGTAGATTCTGGAAGTTGTGATATTTCTTCAAACTCTGATACCTTTGGAAGTCCAATTCACTCTATCTCCACAGCTGGGGTTCTTCTCAGCAGTCACATGGACCAGAAAGATGAACATCAATCATCCAGTGGAAACTGGAGTGGAAGTAGCTCAACATGTCCTTCCCAAACATCTGAAACAATTCCTCCTCCTGCTTCACCTCCACTGACAGGTTCTTCACACTGTGATTCAGAATTATCACTGAACATTGCCCCTAATGCTAATGAAGATTCAAGCATTTTCATAATTGAGCACTACAATGAACATAAAATTAGAGGTCACAGGGCAAGTTCTTTCACTTCTGATCTACTAGATGACCCTAACAATAGCAACACAAGTGACAGCGAGTGGAATTATTTGCATCATCATCATGATGCATCCTGCCATCAAGATTTCAGCCCCGAACATCCCAAGACTGATAGTCTGGGCTGTCCGAGTTTTACAAGCATGGCCACTTATGACAGTTTTGTAGAGAAGACTCCATTGGATAAAGCAGAGACAAGCTCACATTTTTCAGTTGATACTGAAGGCTACTATACCTCCATGCACTTTGACTGTGGACTCAAAGGAAATAAAAGTTATATTTGTAACTATGCAGCTGTGGGCTCTGAAAATTGCCAGAATGCAAGTTTTGCTTCCAATCTCACTCACTGTAATTGGCAAGATTATATGGATCATAGGAAGCAAGGAAAACCAGGCATTTCTCTAAAGAAACCAAAGGCGAAGCCAGCCCCACCAAAACGCAGTTCATCTTTAAGGAAATCTGACACTAGAACAGATATTTCGGAGAAGAAAGAACCAAAGATAAGTAGTGGGCAGCAACATATGCCTCATACTTCCAGGGAAATGAAGCTGGCCCTCGAGTTTGCAAACACACCTTCAAGGGTAGAAAGTACTAGCCTGCCAAGTAAACAGAAACCTTCCTGGCATAATCAGGATGAGAATGACGTAAAGGGCCTCTCATTTGATTCCATGGACATTGCATCATTTAAAGATGAAGGTGCTGAACAATCTCACTATGCAGATCTCTGGCTTCTAAATGACTTGAAATCTAATGATCCGTATAGATCTTTATCTAATTCAAGCACTGCTACGGGTACTACGGTCATAGAATGCATAAAGTCACCAGAAAGTTCTGAATCTCAAACATCACAGTCTGGATCAAGAGCCACCACTCCTTCTCTTCCTTCTGTTGAGAATGAGTTTAAGTTGGCATCTCCAGAAAAACTGGCTGGTTTAGCTTCTCCTTCAAGTGGCTATTCCAGTCAGTCAGAAACCCCAACATCATCATTTCCAACAGCATTTTTTTCTGGTCCCCTATCCCCAGGAGGGAATAAAAGAAAGCCAAAAGTACCAGAAAGGAAATCCTCATTACAACAATCTTCTTCTAAAGATGGCAACATATTTTTAAACAAAGACTTAGAACTTCCGGTTATACCTCCTACTCATCTTGACCTAAGTGCTCTTCATAATGTTTTGATTAAACCATATGCTCCCAGACCCCAGCTGCATGCTTTTAACAATAATAAATCAAATATGATAGAAGAAGTACTGAATTCTAATTCTTCACCAGCTCTTGCTATTACACCTTCGGTGCTGAAGTCAGTACATCTTCGATCAATTAATAAGCCTGAAGAAAGGAAACAGAAAGACAATCCAGATTTTCTACCCATTCAAGAACATAGTTTGGTAACTGCTATTTCTTCATGCAAAATGAAACCACGTGTAAGTAAGAAACAAGTGTCACATCAGTTCTTCATGGAAGATGCCATAGTGTCTTATATCAATCCCTCCCCAGTACAGATAAGCCCAGAACAACTACTAGGAGAAGATAGTTTAACTTTTAGTGAAAGAAATACCTGTCAAGAAAATCTAAACTCATTAGTAGAGAGTGTTCTAGCAGCTAAGAGTGTACCAGATCAAATACATTCAGGACATGGGATTTTGCTAGAGCGTACAACTGATAAAGTTTGTGGGTTTTCTGAATTTCCACGAGGCACAACAGTTTTTCCAAGCAATCTTGAAGGCAAAATTACTTGTGCATCAGAACAGAATATGAGTATTAACCCCGTGCAGTCTCCATATGAATTACCTGCACACTGTGAACAAAAGTCAAAATATGAACCACTACATGAAGATATTCCTCGGTCTGACTCCTTAACTTGGGGAGCAGATACTTGTTATCAGCTGAAGCATCAGCTTGATATAAGCCAACTTGATGACAAAGTGCCTGAGAATATCAATTATGAACCAGAGATCTCAAATATAGATTCACCAAGTGAAAAATGCTCTGAAAATGATATCATGTCAGGTATTCCAACCAAAAGTGCCTCAGATGACAGTGATAGCAGAGCAGCTGAGACACAAGAAACTACAGAAGATGATACCTTAAAAGGTTAGTTCTTAATTATTCCTACACTGCTAATGGTAGCACCTAATGCTAGAAATAATGTTACTTGATCGTATTAATGGATAATTTCCAGAATTCCATTAATTTCAGTGAAACCCTAACATATTGCACTAATAAATGTATGATTCGTTGAAGAAATATACAGCTAGTCCTTGACCTATAACCATTCAAAGTTACAACAGCACTGAACAAATAGTCATTATGACTGGTTCTTGGGGTTCAGCCATCCCAGCACCCCCATGGTCTCATGATATAGGAGCTTGGTAACTGGTTCGCACTCACAATCAGTTTTGCAATACCTTCTGATCATGTGATTGCCATTTACAACCTTCCCTGCTGCCTTCTACAGAAAATCCCCCACTCTGTGTTTGCACTGTGCTAGCCACTCATGCACCCTCCCTAACCTGTACTACCCCTCACATATTCTCATGCACTCTCATGCACACTTCAATCCAAGCTATGCCTCTCTCACACTCCCTCGCACCTTTCTGCTCCCACCCACCCCCAATACACGCTGCACCTCTCATGCACCCTCTCTGACCTTGAATCATGCTTTTCTGGACTCCCCTTGCTCTCTTCGTCACCAAGTTGCAGCCACTGACCTGCCTGCTGACCTGGGATTTACAATTTCCTGTCATCTTCCCCACTGACTTTGGCTGTGGGAAGCCAGCAGGATGTTACCTTGCCTAACAATTGAGGGATTTGACTGACAATGGCAACTGGGACTGCAGGGATTGCTGTTGCTAAGCAATGCAGTTAAACTTTATGACTGCATTGGTTAGTGATGGAAAATTCCACTCCCAAGCATGTCATAAGCTAAGGACTATCTACGTATGTGTATACATAAATCTGCAATTCCTTTTAATTTTCAGACACAAAAGAGCTCTTTATCATTAATATTCATTTAACAGTATCCAATATTTAGCTCTGATTCTTATACACCTAATTCCATTAATTAAGGAGACTATGTAATCAAATTCTGGTACCTGATTCTCAGCAGTTTTCTTTATTGCTTTTTTTGAAGAATCTTTTGTGAGTGATGATTCTATAATCTCACCCATAAATGAGGATTCTCAAATTGAAGTAGAAGAGTTTTTGATGTCTCCAAATAAACCGCGAACAACAGAGGATCTGTTTGCAGTAATTCACCGGTAAGTTAATATTACCATAACTGGAAACTGTACTTTTTATTGTCATAATAGCAATTTATTCAACATCATGATGATAAAGTGCTTGTTTCAGAAATTTATTTTTCAGTCCAGACCAATATAACTATTTCTATAGTTTAAAGTAGGAATTAAAGACCATCGGATAAGTATGTTGTTTCAATGAAAACTCAAGGGAAATGCTCCTTAGAAACTGCTTTGTGAAAGCGAAAAGAAGTGGCCATATTCCCACCTCGTTTCTCCCTACTGCGAGTGCCAGTAGAACATGCAAAAGCCCAAACTGAAGAAACTATCAGGGAAGTTGTTTCCCACTCAAATAAAGCAGGGATACAAGTTTAATGCATGACTTTTATATGAAATATTTTATTGATTGATTACTTGATTATCTTCCATCAAATTGATGTCAGCTTGGACCAACCACACAGACGGACTTTCTCCAGAATGGTCTGTCTCCCTCGCCACCATGTTCTATACACCATGTTCTATGGCTTCCCCTCCTATGTATATGTTTTGCATAGAGCAATGGGATGTTCTAGAATTCCAATTTTCCTAAGAATATTCCACAGCTTGATATAGTTGAAACATTCAAAGACCTTCAATGTCTCAATGAAGTACATATTATTGACTTCTTTTTGGTATTCTTTGACTTTCCCATTAATGTCTCTTGTTTCCTGTTTCTTGTTCAAGGTAGCTTGAACATCTGCTATCTCCTTTTCCTATGTAGAGTTCTAATTTGTGTCGAGTGATCTTAAGCATTATTTTGCTAATATGTGAAATGTAGCATATTGTACAATATTTTGCACAATCTGTTAAGTCGCTTCTTTGATATTGATATGCAGACTCATGTCTTCCAATCTTGGCCACTATGTCTTTCTCCAGTTTCGCTGCCATAGTTTAGGTAGAATCTTTACTGATTTTGCTGCTGCTTGACCTATTTCCTGTGGGCACATCTTTGCTGTATTAATTGAGCTTTTCTAGCTCCTTTTACCAATAATATAGTCAATTTTATTGTTGTGTACTCTGTCTGGCAAGGTCCATGTATGCATTTTTTTTGGTTGAAGACTATGTAGCAATGAAAAACATCACTGGATTGGCAAAAACTGGTACCATTCTTCCACTTTATTTCTATTTCTTGTGCCATATAGTCCAACTACATTTTTCTCTTTGCTACATACAACAATGATTTTTTTAGTCACCAACCACAAGCAGTATGGACTGTTTGCATTTTCTATCAATTTCAATTTGAACATGAAGATAAATCTCACCAACCTCCTGTTCTTTTACATCAGTAGTTGGAGCATAACTTGGATAACTGTTATAGCAAAGAGTTTTTCATTAAGTCTAACTGATGCTATTCAGTCATTGACTCTATTGCATGCAAATATTGTCTTTGCTATATTTGTAGAATAGAATAGAGCTGGAAGGGACCTTGGAGGTCTTCTACTCCAGTCCCCTGCTCAAGCAGGAGAACTTATACTATTTCAGATAAGTGACTGTCTAGTATCTTCTTAAAAACCTCCAGTAATGGAGTGCCCACGATTTCTGAAGGCAAGCTGTTCCACTGGTTAATTATCCTCACTGTTAGGAAGTTTCTCCTTAATTCCAGGTTGCTTCTCTCTTTGGTTACTTTCCAACTATTGTTTCTTGTCCTACCCTCTAGTGCTTTGTAGAATAATACTGGAATACTGCTATCATGTCACCCCTAATTCTTCTTTTCTTTAGACTAGCCAAATCCAAATCCTGCAGCTGTTCTTCATATGTTTTAGTCTCCAGGCCTTTGATCATCTTAGTTGCTCTTCTCTGAACTTTTTCCAAAGTCTCATCTTTTTTGTAGTATGGTGAACAAAATTGGTTGCGGTATTCCAGGTGTGGTCTTAGTAGGGTTTTATAAAGCTTTTCTGACTAAATCAACACTGTTCTTTTTTTTGTTTTTCATATTGTAATAAATAGTAAGAACTTATGATTGAAAGTGGCCAATTTCAGTTCATTATTATTAGATAATGTCTAAGATGTCAATATATAGCTAATTCATTTGTGTCTCATTGTCTCTCATGGTGTTGAGCTTTCCATGTTCATGTTTCCTACATTCCATGTTCCCAGTGTAGTTTTATTTTTGCAGTTTTGGATTCTTTTCCTTCATAGCAGCCTCAGCAGTTAGATGTCAAGAATGATTTAATCTTGCTACACCATAAATACTTTTAGTACTCCAAATGATCCTCGCTCATGCTGTATAACATGTTCAGTACCATTTAACCTGATAGACCACCATCTGACACTATAATGCAAATCGCTTTATAGAAACTATCCATGTGATTTTCTTTGTAAAATATAGAAGTGACTTACCATTGCCTTCTCCTGCACAATATGAATTGATGCCTTTGCCATTGTTGCTAAAGTAATCAGCCATTTCTAGCATTTTCCCATATCTCTGCTGACCAATATAAGCACTATCTCATTTTAGCTAGGCACAGTTAGGATGACTTTCATGACTTGGGCAACCCTACTGGGAGTATATATACAGTACTTTAGGTGTACATTTCCAGCATCCTTTGCTCATCCTTCCTAGGCTTGATGAGGCAGCACAGATTAACTCAAGGGGACCTGAAATATTACTAATCTTCATATAAGGATACCTATCAAGGTAGTGATCTTGGGAGATCTGACATTAAAAAAAACAACTTGTAATTGTAGTGATCCAGATATGTCATCATAATTTGCATATCATAACTACCATATATTACTGGCACCAGAGTTGTCTTGGTCCAAGCTTTTTTTTTTTTTTTTTTTTTTTTTTTTTTTTTTTTTTTTTTTTTTTTTTTTTTTGTTATTTTCTATTTTTTTTATTTTTTTTTTTTCTTCCCTTGTTTTTTTTTTTTTTGCTTTGCAGTATTTCCTAAATTATCAGGGTGGAGGGAAGCCACAATATAACTAAATTCCGTTTCACCAGCCCTGGTCTTTTAGTTTTACAATTTTTCCATTTCCCTTTCCAATTTAGACAATATTGTCAGTTCTAATATCTGGAAGGTAGAGCCCTCATTTTCATGGATGATAAATTAGGTTTGTAGTTATGTAGTTATTAATAGTGCAGTAGGGGAGTTCTATAATGAGATCTGATTTAAATTTCTGGACCTAGGCAATGGATCCCAAAATGCTATGCCATATAACATATAATTGTATCAAATTTTATTATATGTAATTAGATAAATTCACATAGATATGAATATTTATGTTTCAGTACCATGAATATTGAATATAATTCTTTTCATAACAGGTCAAAAAGGAAAGTGCTCGGAAGAAAGGATTCTGGAGACCTTTCTTCAAGGAACAGACTGAAAGCTTCATCCAGTAGTAATAGTGTCTCTTCTGTCAGCACCTCACCTGCAACTAATATTCCCCTCACTCCTACCAGTGTGGGAAGTCCAGCATGCAGCCAGAGGTCTCCTGGACTTATTTATCGGAATGCCAAAAAGTCCAGTACATCAAATGAGGAATTTAAACTACTGCTCTTGAAAAAAGGTAGTCGGTCTGATTCTAGCTATAGGATGTCAGCCACTGAGATACTAAAGAGTCCTATTTCTCCCAAATCTCCTGGAGAACTAATTGGGGATACTCTTCAAACTGCAGATGAACTCTTCCAAGCCTCATCAAGAGCTGAGGCATTAGCGCCTCTCTCTCCTTGTCCCCCAAGGATAAACGTAGAAGGGTTTTCTTCCAAAAGTTTTCCCACATCAGCATCTTCACGTGTAGGAAGATCACGAGCACCTCCAGCTGCAAGCAGTAGCCGATACAGTGTCCGCTGCAGATTATATAACACCCCAATGCAAGCCATTTCAGAAGGAGAGACAGAGAATTCAGATGGGAGCCCACACGATGATCGATCTTCTCAAAGCTCAACATAAGTTGCCTAAGGGTCTGAGCACAATTCTGACTGTTAAATGGGGGAACTCTGCATTTGCTAAGCTCATTTCACTTTAAAAAGCCTATTCTGTAGCAGTCAAATACCTTACAAGGCAATATGTGATGCTTGAAAATGTTAAAGAATGCTGAAAGATGGGATTAAATGATCTGTAGGTATTTATTATGACCCATTTTCTATTACTAGAAATATATGGTTAACCTTTAATCCCCCCCTCCTTTCTTCTTTCCACCCTCAATGTAAATTTATCCAGTTTTCTATATTCCTTTTTTCTCTCCAGAAACATTACATTACTGTTGTGCTTCCCTAGGAGTGGCAAACATAAAATTGGTGAGGAATTAGTATTTTTTTACATTAAAATGAATTGAAACAAAATAGAATGAACAAAACAGATGTACATTTCTGTATTTTTGATAAGCAAATGTAAATAAAATTATTGCAGAGAAAAATGTGGTGGGTGACAAATGAAGACTCTCTTATATGATAACAAAGGATAAAGATATGGTAATGACTGTATTCTGTGAATACAATTTTCAGATCAAGTTTATTTACATATCAATCACTACCACTATTAAATAATTAAAGCCTCTAACATGAATTTAACACTTGGATTAGTGGAAATCCTATTAATAAAACCTATGAAATTAAGTATCTGATTTTCTTTGACAATGTCATTCCAAGCAAGCTAATTTTAAAATGAATTCTTTGAAAAGAGGCTAATTGACAAATACTACAATGTTTATAAACCAGGTTTTCTGCTCTGGCTTCCTCCTCTTAAGAATTCTGAGAAGTGTAGCTATGTGGAATTTTTTGGGTATATCAAAAATTGTATCACTTTTGACTGATTTCTTCACTTGTCACTTAAAACAATTTTAAAGTTATTTAAAGTTTGTTTCCATTCTCATTTCTTCATTTAGTTTCTTTCCTTGTCATCCTCCACTTGTTTACATACTGCAGTTCTCTGAGGAAATCTTTGTGTTGGCTTTCAGATTTGTGTTGGATGGTCTTCTCTGCAATTGCTGCACGATGATCTAATAAAAATATTTCTTGAATTATAAATAAATAAATAAACAAGGTATTGCACTGAACATGAGGACTGCAAAGAAACTACAAAAGTAGAAATATTAAAGAAAATCTAAAAAAAGAATCTAAAGTTCATATAAATAGCTGTAGATTTAAAAAATGGGAAAGAAAAGTTTTAAAATAAAGGAAAATAGACAATCAGCCAAATATTCATTTGTTATTAGAGCAATAGAAGAAAAAAATGAAATAGAGGAAAAATGAGGTTTAATAAGCAATAGTGTGTTAACAAAATACAAAATATGAAAAATAAATGCAAAGATCTGCCTTAAAAGTCAACTTACAATTGAAATAAACTAGCATTAATCGTTAAAATCCAAAGAGAACAGTGAATTTTAAGAACTAATTAGATACATGATAGACACATACAAATACACATACACACACACACACACATACACACATGGAGAAACTCAGAGATACAAATAAAACCTGGTACTATCCTAAGACAAAATCTTTTTAAGTGACATTTTGGGATGGCTCAAAGATTGAGAATTTTGTTTCTATATACATTTAATACTAAATTAAAGGTTTGTTTGTTTTTTTAATTTAAATTTGAGCCTTGAGTAACTGAATCCTAGGCTACACTCATATCCCATTTATTCCATTTTAGTTAGTGTATCCTGAAATTTTATGAACCTGCTAAAATAAGTCAGTCGTATTTGAATAAATATATTAAGAATTGCACTGTTTTTATTCAATTAAACAATTTGCCTTCCATTTCCTTCTCAGTGAATAGACTGATAACCATTTATTGTTCTTGTTTTTTTAACCTGGGAATCAACTCTCCTCTAATTAAGAGCTGTGGTGGCGCAGTGGTTAGAATGCAGTACTGCAGGCTACTTCTGCTGACTGCCGGCTGCCTGCAATTTGGCAGTTCGAATCTCACCAGGCTCAAGGTTGACTCAGCCTTCCATCCTTCCGAGGTCAGTAAAAAGGACCCAGATTGTTGGGGGCAAATATGCTGACTCTGTAAAACCACTTAGAGAGGGCTGTAAAGCACTGTGAAGCGGTATATAAGTCTAAGTGCTATTGCTATTTATATGTGAAAGTACCTACATCTGCAGTTCTCTGAGGAAATCCTTAAGTTGGCTTTCAGATTTCTGTTGGATGGTCTTCTCTGCAATTGCTGCAGAATGATAATGCTGATGCTGATAATAATAATAATATTTTTGAGTAGTTATAAACAAGGAATTGCACTGAACATGCAGACTGCATAGAAACTACAGAAGTAGAAACATTAAAGAAAATCTAGATTTTTAATCTTATCCAGTCATATTATACCATATAGTACAGTGCATATAATAACTCTTTGCATAGCTAGTATAATCCATAGTATTCCAGCTGCAGTCATGCCTACTGCAATATGCTTATAATAGCAAATTTTATTTGCATTAAGAGAATAAATTTGTTAAGTTATTACAAACTCAGGAAAAATAATTTAATTTTTTTTTAATTACAAAACAAAATCCCATTTATATCAAGATCTTTCTTTACTGCTCCTTTACTATCATAGGAATGCCAAGATTCTGGATTTCTGAGTTGTGTTTTATAGGCTAGCAACACTTTACTATAGGGCTGGAAATTTAATCAAGAAGTTTTTCTTTAAATTGGGACTGTGTCAATCATCAGTAACATTTATACACTTTGCCTTAAATTGCTCATTCCATAACAGCTAGACAATAACTTGATCTGCGTATCTGCAGATTTGGCTCATTACTTGTATAGACCACTACAGACCACCATGAGCTCTGCCTTTAGTTCTCCGCCTATCGATCATGTATCCATCATTTTTATCTGTTTCATAGGTTTGCTGTGAGGATCAAATGGGAAAGCTCCTTAGAAGAAAGTTGCGTAGGCTACAAAGGTGATTAAATAGTGTGATTAATATTTCTCTTATGTGCAAGCTATTGAAGAACAATAAAATATATTGCTTTCTAATTCCTTTGATAATGGCATAATTGTCACTTTGTCCATCATCTTGTAGATTTAATAATTCAGTGTTTCAGTTCTAACAAAGAACTACAATTCCCAGAGTTCTTAGGGGAAGCCATATCTAATGAACAGATATGAAAGCTATAGTGCCACCATAACTATTAGCATTAGTGTTTGGAATGAAAAACACATGTAAAAAGGACAGCAGAAATAACATTTTTTAAAAACCTTCTTTTAAGAAAAAATGTTACATATCCAGCTTTTTCTATGATATTTGGCACTTAACATGGCCAGTGATTATAGTTGTTTCATACTACTATTACAACTAGATTGTTGGGAAACCTAGCAATGCTCTGATAAATAAAACAAAATTAATTTCATGTTCATAGCTAAGTAACTATTAAGCATGCAACAAATGCTATTGATTCACGAATAAACTATACAATAATAATTCAATGAAGCTTTGTATGGACAACATTCATCCTACCTGAATATTTATGAAAACGACACTGTGAAAAAAATAAGAACTAGGCATATATATGCATTCTTTATACATCTTATAAACATGGAATGGGGAAAGTCTCTGATTCATATTGCTCAGTTACTTTCTATCTAGATTTTACTAAAAATGTTTACAATACTAGGAAAGGAGTCCATAGTAGATGGGGTGCAGAAGAAATCAGAGCAAATATTATGACTAAATGAAAGCAGGGGAAAGCTGGATTACTTGAAGTTGCTTGAAGTTTTTTGTTAGAAGACCAAAAGCAAAAGCATGCTGATGGATCAAACTACAGTAGGGGTTTTTAAAAGTCATCACAAATATAATCTTTTCCCAAGATATAACACATCAGTTTGCCATGTGTAACCTGCTCTAAAATGAATTATTTGGATTGGGTTGTAAAATGCAGTTTATCAAACTGGAGAACTAATTAAAGCAGAATTTAGGAAGAAAGATTTTGAAACTATTTCGAGATGAAATGTATTCTCAAGTTCTGACTAAGTCCAGTAACTGATTTAAGTAAGTAGTCACTAGTAGAGAAAGGTAGCTCCTGAGGAAGGTGGCTTCAAACAGAAGTAAATTCTTGTAGGAATCTAGGAAAAGTGAAAATCAGGGGAGGGTTATTTCTTACAATGCTCACAATAAGTAGTGAGAACATTAACTTTAAATATTGAGCAAATTATTGCATACATTCAAAATTAACTATTTTTTTCTTTATAACAGATTGATAAAAACACAGTATTTTTTTAGACTTAAAATCCTCCAGTATGGGGAAAAAAATAAAAGAATGGTTAGCATGTGTACAGAAAGTGATATGGGAATAGGGTGCTTGCTCAATTCTAAGATTTGCCATGTAGGCAAAGTATTTAGTTGAGCTTATTTGCATAGGTGAACCAGGATGTCATGATAAACTATCATAGTAGTTTGGGATCAGTTAATTAGGAGAACAATAATTGAGTGAAATAGATGACTTAGTATTGGAAAAGCAATGTGGTAGAGTGATTAACGTGTTGGGTTAGGACCAGGGAGACCAAATTTCTAATTATTCTTCGGTTATGGTAGCTCAAGTGTTGACTTTGGGCTGATCAGTTTCTTTCAGTCCAACTCTCTGAAAGTAGTGAGTACAATGCCTTGAGCTCCTAAATGAAAGGCATGGTAGAAATGTAACAAACAAATGATATTAATGTGCAGCAATTGTAGCTAACTAATGAAAGCAGAATTTAGGAAGAAAAGTTTGAAACTATTTTGAGATGAAATCAGAGGTGGGTTCCTGCCGGTTTGGACCGGTTCTATAGAACCGGTAGTGGGAATTTCCCCCCTGTTCGCCGAACTGGCAGTGATGGCCGGCTGGACACGCCCCCGAACCAGCTCGGGGGCGTGTTTTTTGTTTCTGCGCATGCGCAGAAGCTGGGTTTTTAGCACTGCGCATGCACGCCCATGCGGCGCGTGAGGAAGCGAACCGGCAGCGAGGTAAGCCAGAACCCACCCCTGGATGAAATGTATTGTCAAGTTTAGACTAAGTCCAGTAACTGATTTAAGTAGGTAGTCACTGGTAGAGAAAAGTAGCTCCTGGGGAAGGTGGCTTCAAACAGAAGTAAATTCTTGTAGGAATCTAGAAAAAGTGAGAATCAGGGGAGGATTATTTCTTACAATGCTCACAATAAGCAGTGAGAATACTTACAATAAGTAGTAGGTTGTCAAAAAGGAAGTGAAAGAGAATGTGTTGGAGGGAGAGAAAGATTAATGTCGCTTTTTAAAAAAAATCACACCATTGGTATGCAAGGCCTAAGTGCTGTTTAAGATCACTTTCCCTAAGATTACAAGAGCTATTTTACTATTTGATTCGAAGGTTGATTATGTCTCTTAATGCTAAAGTGAGATAGCATCAATTACAATGCTTTGATGTTATAGTCAAATTCAGTACTATTCTCATTTAGGATCAGAATGCCCAATCTGTTCAATAAAAATACTACATAAGGTATATTAAAAGTTGAATTGGTTTGTTCAAAATACAAGACCTATAAGTTTCATCCAGGCAACTTATGCAGTTATTGGTATATCAAACCAGAGTTCCCCAACCTTTCCAGCTTTGTGGACCGGCGGGGGTGGGGGGAGAAGGGCAGGGATAGTTCTGTGTGAGCGGCCAGCAAGCATGCATGCGCACGCAGGTCCATTTGTGCAAGCGGCAGGCACGCACGCCTGCCGCTTGCACAAATGGAATGCACACGCTTGCCTGCTGCTCGTGCAAGTGGGGATGTGCACACACACACACACCCTGCTTTTGCAGCCCAGGTCTGAACGACTCATGGTAGTAGTGGGCTGCGGCCTGGGGGTTGGGGACCCGTGTATCAAACGATTCCATATAAACATTACAGGCTTATTCCTCTGAAACATAGAATTTGAATGAGAAGGCAGATAAATAATTCTATGTGATGCTCACAAAACTATCACAACCTCTTACTTCGTTTACAAAAAAAATCTATAACAAAGCATTTCTATTTTCTATTTATAACAATAAAGCCCAAGTTATGATGGATTATAAATCTACTTTAAAAAACTATTTTTGTTATTATTTGCTAACTCAGATTGAGCACTCTGTTGAGGCATCTGAAGTTCTGATGCTTCCTTTGAAATCAGGCAGAAGCAAAATTTACCATATAGAATATTAATATCCATTAACAATGTGAGCAGCTTCTGCTGATAGAGTGTGCTGATAAAAATTATCAAAGACCATTACCTAGGAATAAGCTTCACTGAATACAATGAGATTTATGTAAATGTTTATAAGGTTGTGCTGCACAAGTAGGATGTCTTCAGAACCCTCCAAAGAAACAAAGCTTAACATCTCATCTTGAAACAGAGAATAAACCTAGAAACATTTCTAATTTATGAATCATAATTATAACTTGTGATTCTGTTGTTTGCACTGATGTTTCAGAGTAAGTTTTGAAGTTATGCACTTGTTCATTTGCTAACATTTTCTTTTGTAATATTATGGCAGCATAGAATATTGATTAATTGTAGAAATAAAGCATATGTGTGCATTTGCCAAAGGTCATGCTGATAAGAGTGCATTTGCTGCAATTGTGGCAGATTTAAAGAAATATCTAGGTTATGACTTAAAAGTTTAAAAACTAATTAAGGAGGTTACAGTGTAACTATTTTGGTACTAGCACCAGTTCATGCTGGCAGAAAAAACAATGGTTTATGGACTTGCATCCATTTTGTATTTTTGTAATATTTGTAAATAGAACTTTTTAAATTGTTTCTTTTTGTAAAATGTTTTCAAAGTTTACATTAAAACCAAGCCAGTTTGTATATTTTAGAACTGTGCAACACTTTAAGTCTTGTATTTATTTTTAGTAAAACAGTGACAGTTTCAGTGTGAATCCCCTCTCTAAAATGTGTCAAAAAAAGGTCTGATTATCTAGGAAATGTGTATAGAAACTTCAAATAAATGTGACTGCAATTAAATCACTCTGTTTTCTTTATTTACCATCGGTCAACAAAACAAAAGTTCCACTGTCTCATTGTCTACTGGACAATACAGATGCCTCTGGGATTGCTATGAACAGCATATGAATGGGTGAGCTGTTAATTATTTTTGTTCTCATACAGCCGATATGTAAAAAGTATAGCTTCTCTTTACCTAGAAATGACATAATAAACAGTCACCAAGAGGATGATTCTACTGACATATGCCAAATCTTTTTAAAATCATCCAAACTTAAAGCCACCATCCTGTTGCATAGTAAAACTGCTAATGTAATATGGTTATTAAATCAACACATATCAACAAATCAACAAAAATCAGAATTAACACTGACTCATAAGAACAACAATAACCCTTGCCTATATACCAAAGCTCAGACAATGAGAATTACAATTAAGCTTTTTGTACAGGAAGATAAAGTGACAGCACTGACATTTGTTTGGATACTCTGGATTGGCAAATGGTAGAAGAAAGAACAAGGGGATCTGCTGTTCTGGTATTAAAAGTGGGGAGGAAACCCACCAGTTAGGGACTGTGTGAACTGCCACTCAGATTAAATACTGTGGCCAAAGTGAAGGGAGGATTGAAATTGGGGGAAGGATTTAGTAGGCCAGCTTAATTTCCAGGCATGTATGAACTAAACAGCTGGACTCCCATGCTGATTCTCCTGTGTCTCTGCTGAGAAATACTGCATACCTTGCTACCTTCAGCCAGACTTTGCTTTGTTACTGGTAATTCAGAGTTTCAGCCCTGCAAAGCAAAACTGCTGTGTTTCTGCTCTGCCTGGTGTTCAGGATCCCAGCATCCTTTCCCTTTTTTAGCAGCCAAGTGAATTTTAGTAGTCAAAAGAATCTGAGACTACATTATAGGTAGTCCTCAACTTACAACCATTTGTTAAGTGCCCATATGAAGTTACAATAGTACTGAAAACAGTGAGTTATGGCTGTTTTTCACACTTACAACCATTGCAACATCCCCATATAATCAAAATTCATATGTTTGGCAACTGGCACTTATTTATGACAGTTACAGTGTCCCAGGGTCATGTAATCACTTTTTGTGACCTTCTGATAAGCAAAGGCATTGGAGAAACCAGATTCACTTAAAAACTGTGTTATTAACTTAAAAACTGCAGTGATTTACTTAACAACTGTGGCAAGAAAGATTATGAAATGGGGGCAAAACTCCCTTAACAATTGTCTTGCTTAGCAACAGAAATTTTGAGCCCAATTGGGATCATAAGTAGAGGATTACCTGTACAGGGAAAACTTCCTGCTGATCTGCTTTTAGGAATTATTGTGGTTTATCATAAACTTTAATTGGTTACTCTCAGGGGGGAGCGGGGGAACCAAGACTCTGCTACAAGCAAAATAATGCTTGAATTTGTTTAATGTTAAAAGGTAGGGTAAAAGCATTAAACAATATGAAGGCATCCAGGCTATGCTTTACACAAAAATGGTAGATAATTTGCCCAAGCAACATCTGCTTTCCTCTCCCTAAAGTGGAGACAAACAATTTAATTGTATAATTAAATTATACATTTAAAAAATGAGAAGTATTCATATTGTTCCCATTACTTCATTTTAGAAAGTAAAGAACAGCATAGAACAACATGGAATAACAGAGTTGGAAGGGACCTTGGAGGTCTTCTAGTCCAACCTCCTGCTCGAGCAGGAGAGTCTATGCCATTTCAGACAAATGGCTGTCCAGTCTCTTCTTGAAATCCTCACGTGATGGGGCATAAGTAGTGATTATTGCAAGTTATTTATCATAATTCTGGCATCAGAAATTATTTTAGAATACTGCAAATATTATCTTAAATGCTTTTTTATTATTCAGGAACACAAATTGCACACTTGCTACCTTTCCCTTGCATAGGAGAAGAATAAAAGCATTCATCCAACTGTCAGATACAGATATCATCCTCATACACATAAAAACAAATCATACAGCTGTTTCTAAAAAACCTAATCTATACTTCAACATTTCTTCAGTTACAATACCTACACCTGCTATCTTCCCATTTTTTCAGTATTCTTCTAGTATTTATGACTTCTTTTTTCATTATTTTTCCTTTGAGGCTAATATTTATAACACCCATTTCAAGTCCACTCACTGACATAATTGTATTAGTACATAAGCACTATTATCCCCATACAAATCAGTAAAACACTCCTTTCAGCATTCTCTCACTTCATTTTCAGCACACACACAGGAGCCCTGCAGGATCACAACCTAACTAGCTTGAAGTATGGGCTGTGAAAAAGATCCCAAGACACTAAAGGGCACCATAAACAAAGAGAAAGTTTGGAAACCTCTGGACTGCATTTTTTTCTGCTATTTCTTTTTCCCTATTCACATTATACAATATTTTTCTCTGATTCTCATTTTTGCAACAAAGAGGCCTACATCCTGCAGTGGTTAGACAATGGCTAAAATGATGGTGATGATTTCTCATCCATTGCTTCTTTCAGTTCATCGTTCCACCCAGCATCTTTTTTCATATTTTGTATCAGTACATAATTTCACACATAATTATGTCTCATTCTATAATTCTTTTTATGACGTTCCTGGCAATTTTCACAGCATCGTTTCTTACAACCACTTCCTAGTTATTGTGTTAGGAGATTAATCTATTAGTGTTTGCTCATACAGGACTCATATTTTCTTTCCTTGCACTAGTTCTTGTTTTCACTTTAGTTTCTTTAGTTTAGTGTTTTCCTTTTCTCTATGTCTGTTTTCCCAAGATCCATTACTGACATGACTAAAAAATGTCTGTTCCACATTCAGAACTTTTCAACTTCTTTGAATCCTTCACAAAATCTTTCAATCTGTCATCAACATTGAACCAATATTTTTAAATGTATATTATTATTATTTGGCATTGTGCTTGAACCATGTATTTGTAACAAAGACTTGTTTTTCTAAGCAAATACTCAATAGTCACCATTCTCATTCAGATTTATCATAGAAGATTTGGTGCTTTTGTTGATTCTTGCAAATAATTCTGGATCTCATGGATACTATTCTGATATAGTAAGTTGAAATTAAAGTTTGTGATCAAGTTACCATACCATACCATACCATACCATACCATACCATACCATACCATACCATACCATACCATACCATACCATACCATACCATACCATACCATACCATACCATACCAATACCCATAATAACCAACCATAACCATACAATAAGACCTTAATCAAATTTGTACCTATTATTAATTTTAATAATAGGAGATACACACACACACACACACACACACACACATATATATATGAAGAGACAGACATCGCGATCTCCAGAACTTAAATTATCCACTTAGCTTTCGTTAGCCTCTGCTAACAACACACACACACACACACACACACACCAGGATAAGAAGTTAAATATTAGAAGGCACAGTAAACTGATTTTTAAGATATTGATTGCCATCACTCTATCAATTAATAGATCTTCATATGCAATGGTGACATATGTTATGACTTTTTTAGCCACTGTGTGGCATCAGTGATCTTTGTTTTTCTTAAATCATATAATAGATAATTTGAAATTATATTTCTGAATTAGCCAATGGAATACAAATAATTTATTTATTTGTTTTATTTATTTATTTATTTATTTATTTATTTGGTGTCCTACCAATTAACTTTTAAAAAATATTGCAATTAGGAAAGTACTAAAAAAATCTTTGTTTCTTAATACAAAACACTAAGTATTATTTACAAATATGATCTGATGAATGTCTATATACAGTATATGTATTTGAGTCTGTGTATT
The DNA here is from genome assembly GCA_003457575.1 of Thermophis baileyi. Taxonomy (NCBI): domain Eukaryota; kingdom Metazoa; phylum Chordata; class Lepidosauria; order Squamata; family Dipsadidae; genus Thermophis; species Thermophis baileyi. Next base: position 19,401 of record QLTV01004225.1, read on the forward strand.
TCCAAATGTAATCTTAAGGCTTCACTGTAGTGCATATTTCTAAGTAGGTGGGTTGAATTATTTCAACTATCTTTGTTGGTTTTTTGTGTGAAATATAATTATAGATTTATATTATATACTGTATGTATATATATATAATTATAATTATATTTCATTGTCTTTTCAGGAGAAGCTTCATTCACATGGGAAAACAGAGTTTTACAGAATTACTTAATTATTGTCAGGTATTATCTCATTTTCACTGGTGATATGTAAAAGTATTATGAATGTCTTCTAAGTCTAGAAAACAATTATAGAATGTGACACCAATTATCTAGTCAAGAAATCCAATGTGCAAATCTCATTAGTTCCCTGGAAGGATTCATTCTCAGTGTTATGTAGGAAAATACAAAATACATCCTTTAGAATTAGGATGACATTTTAAATAGAGAAGCTGCATATGGGCATCGGACAGATACATTCCCACATACTGTATAAAACAGATCAGTGGTGTTCATCTGTCACAAAACAGCTACATTAAATGTTGAAAATCCAGTGTGGCATGTATAAAATTTGTTCTGATGAAAAACAGTTCTGAATTATTCACCCAGAGCTTTTCAGTTGATACAAAAGCGGATTACTACTTGGTAATCGGGTAATAACAAAATAAATTGCTATGATTGTGGAATCTTAAGAAAATCTCAGTAATGCTCAGCATTCAGACCCATCCAAGAGAAAATCTTGCAATTTCCCCTCCTTCCATTTACAAGTATCAATTCATATTTCTGTGGTACAAATGAAAGGACCATTTACCTCAAAAGCGTATTGCCATGGGCAAGGGTCCAGAAAGAAAAGTAGCTCTGTAAGAAAGGAGACAGGAGGACCCAAGTAATAGAAAATCACAAGCAAAAGATATAAAGAAACAACAAAGGAGATTGGAATGGACATTTAACATGAATGTTGGGAAAAAAAAGAAAGAAAACAAAATAAAAACAGGATAGGATTGGGCCCAGAGGTGGGTTCCTCCCGGTTCGGACCGGTTTGCCCAAACCGGTAGCAACCCGCTGGTGACGTCACGATGATGTCACGGAGCCAGTTCAGTCAGTGCCGGTCCATGGATGCCGCCATATTTTTTTTGAATTTTTTTTTAGTTGGGGGGGGGGTTTCCTGGTTTTATTTCTTCTGCGCATGCGCAGAAGGTGAGTTTCTGGCACTGCGCATGCGTCGCCATCTTGTTTTTGGCTTTTGGGGGGGGGATTTTTTTGATTTTTTTGCACTGCACATGCGCGCACGCACAAAGCGCGCGCATGCCCACGCAGCACACCCACGAGGTGCGCCCACACGGTGCAAAAGGAAGCGAACCGGCAGCGAGGTAAGTTAGAACCCACCCCTGATTGGGCCTATGCTTTGACATATATCCTTCCCAGCTCTCTCTTGAAGGAATATTCCAAAAGTTCCCCATAGACACAGGGGTGGGTTCTGGCTTACCTCGCTGCCGGTTCGCTTCCTTACGCGTCACAAAAACAGCTTCTGCGCGTGCGCAGAAGCAAAAAACAAGATGGCGGCACCATAGGCGCCGCCGAAAGAGCCGGTTCGGGGGCATGTCCAGCCGGCCATCACTGCCGGTTCGGCGAGCAGGGGAAATTCCCCCTACCGGTTCTATAGAGCCGGTCTGAACCAGCAGGAACCCACCTCTGCATAGATAGATGATAAAAAGTCATTTGGATCTGAATATATACATGCACATTTACAAAATAACTATTCATATTGTAGTAGGTTGTTTTGCAGAAGGTTCTTTCCCATGTAGCATGTCATTAAAATGCATCATTTACTTATTTAGAACATTTATATAGCTGCTCCTCTTAAGTACATAATCTGAGCAGTGAACAACACATACAAACATAAAAACCCCATCAGCCATTAAAATAATATCTTCAAAGAAAAAATAGGTAAGAACCAGAATACTACATAACAATTCCCTAAGTCACATAACGTCCAACTCATCTCACAGGGTTGTTGTGGGGAAAATAGGTGGATGTAGGAGAATTAGGTACGTTCACAGCCTTAAAGTTACTTATAAAATACAGATGGGATAAAAAAATCCAAACAAATATCTAAAAATATGGGGCTTCCTTAAAATCCTGGCCCTAGCATTTGGAGAAAACCAGGTTTTAACAGCCTTTTAGAAGGCCAAAAGGGTAGAGGCTATCTGTCAACTGTCCCACTGCATTAAACAGCGAAAGAAACTCGTGGGACACTTTTTCTCTAAGAGTATAACTTTACAGAGTCTGCTCTGTCTCCGAAGACAATCCCCTTCCCTAATTCCCAGGCAGTTTCAACAAAAGCAAAAGCATGCAAAAAATGCCAACAGTCCGTTTCCCCCCATCCCATTCCAACAGAATGGAAGGATGTGGACCTGACATCTTCCCTCCCTCCTCCCGTTACTGTTGTCTGGTTGTGAGCAGAGCTGCATAGTGCATAACCATGACACTATCTGAAGCTCAGAAGAGAGGCTGTTCTTCAGGCAGGGACTGAGACAGAAAAGGCACATCTCCTTGGTCTGGCAAGAAGACACACTTTAATAGAAGGGACTCTGGCAGACCTGGTGGAACATGCTGTAACTCTTGGAGAATATTTAGCATGCTATAATGTTTTCCTTACTTGTTGAATACTTTTGTTTGCATTGTGCAGGATACAATGAGTAATGAAATAGCTATTTAAACAAAGTTTAATAACCTGCTTTCATTTTATTTTAATTTAAACTAGCACTAAGATTTATATAGGAATTCATTATTTAATGAGAGAGTAAGATAATATAGATGGAAGGATAGGCAGATAGATACCTCAACTTATTTGTCAGTTTCTGATATGATATGAGTACAGAAAAGATTTGAAGACTTGTATTATGAATGGCAAAGTGAGGATCTGCTGTTTATGCGTTGAAACCCAAACAAATCCAGTAAGTCTTCTATTACTGGATTGATTTTTCAATACAGTTGTCAACTTCGAACCGAACCTGGCAGCAGCCATTTTTCTGTTCCTCAGTTGCCACACAGAGGGGGAAGGTGGGAAGGTGGTTGGAATGCCATACTAGACACAACAGAGAGCTTTCTCGTGAGAACCAAGGTCATGTCTACTGGCAATGGATAAGGTTGGAGAAGGAGTGCCTGGAGAGCCCGCCAATTGACCTAATTGGCCAGCATGACCTGTGACACTTGGGGATGGGGTTATTTCCTATTTTTAATTATGCTGAAACCGTGGGAAATATTTAGAGTTGGTTTTCCTTCAGAGCTGTGCCGATATCATGTATTCAATAAAAAAGATCTTTGAGGAGGATCCCAGTCTCAGAGTTCTGATTTGCTTGGGTTCATTACTCAGAATCTTGACATTAAACCAACTCTCCTAAATCTACCCTGGGGACCTGATCCCTGGCCACCCACCCAACAACACCGGGAGGATGGAAAAGACTCAGGGAAGATCAGAGATAGAGAAGACGGGGGAAGCGGCCGCTAACTCTAGCACTGCCCTGGCTGGGGCAGCGCAGCTGGCAGGTCAAAACGGAGAGGCGATCCTCCCACTGGTGAGCAGGCTGAAGGTCCGTGTGGAGGGGACCAAAAGGCCAGCGATGTGAGAGGATACCCTAACCACTGAGGACCTCTACTGAGTGAAGGGGAGACCTGGCACAGGGGTATGCCAAAGGCCACCGAAGTGGAGTTCCCCGTGAGGTCTCCTCAATCGCTGGCTGCCCTCATCCCGAGATGGAAGGCAAAGAATACCACTGAGTGGGACAAACACAAGGAATGGAAGTACCTAATCGCCCTTCACAGCCCATCGGTAGAGTGGCTGAGGGAGAGATTTGACCACATGGAGATCTGAGGAGTGGAGCCGATGCATCGATCCAGGCCATCTGTGGTGACAGTGGCTTGGGAGGCTCAGCAGCTTCTAACCCGCCAAAGCCTGAGCCCAACCATGGCAGCCCGAGCGGCCAGCCCACCTCCCCAGCCAGCCTTGGCAGTGAGCCTGAGCTGAAGGCGGAGTCCCCCATGGCAGCAATGAGCGGTGAGTCCAGCAGGGCAACCTAAACCTCCCCCTGGATGGCACAGACACCTGCTGTGGCCTTATTATCCAGGGCCTGGCTGGTTCCCCAGACTGTAGGCATCCCCCTCCCTCCACTGCCGATAGACCTGCCACCAATGAAAGCCACATTTGACGGGGACCCGAAGTTAGCATTCTTCCTCAACCAGGTGTGGGCTCACCTGGACCGCTACGTCCCAGCATACCCATCAGACATGGTGATGGTGAATGCCATAGCTGCCAACCTAGAGGGGGAAGCCGCAGAGTGGGTGATGAGACTCCACAACAAAGATGCACCAGAGCTTGGGAACATCAATGCTTTCCTGGAGGAGCTGAGAGCCAGATTCGAGGATGAGTCTCAAGCCCTGCAGGCTGAAGCAGAAATCCGAGACCTGAAGCAAAAGGGCCAGTCAGCGAAGGAGTATGTTCGGGAGTTCCGCAGAATGGCCGGCAAATTGAGGCAGTGGCCAGACCAACTGCTGGTCTAACACTTTAAAGAAGGCCTGGACCAAGAGCTACTACAGGCCTGCATCTGCAGGGGAGTCCCTGAGCAAATCTATGAGTGGTACTGGATGGCCATAATGCTGGACCTCAAACTAAAGCAGTAGAAGAAGCGCAGCACACCTGAACCGAAAACCAAGCAAAGCCAAGAAGGACGGCGGTTCGGTTGATGACCCATCACCACTCTGCCCATTGGTCCTTCCTCACCCACTGGTCCTCCCCCCTCCATCAAGTGCTTCAGATGTGGCCAGCAGGGCCATCAAGCCACCGAATGCCTGGCACCCGCATCCCAGCCAAGAGCAACCCCAACCGCATCGTCCAAGCCAAAAAAGCTGCTGCGGAAGGCCCGGGAGAAATCAAGCTTGGCGCACCAGGCCATTGAGGTCTCCTTCCCCTCAAGTGAGGGAGAGGGAACTTTGGCTGAGAGAGACCAGCAGCCCACCTTCTATGACAGCAAAGATGAGGGTGAAGGCAACCCCATGGTAAGTGAAGCCATCTGCCCCTTTGCCATCTCCACTAAAATCGTGGTGCCAAAGTCAGGAGTTCAGGGAGAGGTGGATGGCCTAATAGACTCAGGCTGCGCCCATGCCTAATTAGCCTACCGATGGTGCTGAACCTAGGGATGCAAGCAAGAAGACTATCCCAAACTATGAACGATCACTGATAGGAGGGTCTCCCACAATGTCAGGGTTCTGAATAGCATCTGGAATTAAATCAGAGTCCGAGGCAAGGCATTCCTCAAAGATCCAATTTATTAACAGAGCCATGTCAGCACGGCTGGGAGAAATCCCGAATCTGAAGCCTCCGGGGTTTCTCCACCCAGTTGAAAGTTCAAGCCTTTGTCCCCACACCCCCAAGTTCATCACATGAACCAATCTTCATTGCTTCATCCTCTGGTAGCTTGGTTGGAACTCCACCTTCTTCCGTGCAGGTGCAGGACAAAGGATGACCTTGACAATCTAGAAGGAATTTGTTGTGGCTACATGCAGACATCCCTCATGCAACTGCCCCTCCCAAATTCCCATAGCAAAGAATACATTTTAAACTAGCATAAAGTGTGGCAGGCCAAAGATCCAAAGAAAATGGCTTCGGCCTGACACACAATGCACCTTACTGAGCCAGTGTGGCTAGAGATGGGCCAACATTGGGAGATTATCCGATTCATCAGAGCAACTGTCAGGGACTCAGCTAATCCCCAAAGAATACCGGGATGTAGCGGGGGTGTTCAATGAGAAAGAATGTGACATGCTACCCCCCTCCCACTGCCCCACCGACTGTGCTATCAAGATCCTGCCAGGCACGAAACTCCCCAAACCAAATATGTACTCCATGAAGGAAATGAAGGAGCTGAGGGAGTACATTGACAAAAACCTAGCCAGAGGCTTCATCCAACCAGCAAAATCCCGTGTGACCACTCCCATACTATTCAAGGAGAAAAAAGATGAAACAATGAGATTATGCATTGATTTTAGAGGGATAAACGGAGTGTGTGGGAAGCACATGTACCCCCTCCCTCTAATGAAGGACATGCTGGTCCATCTAGCAAAGGGAAAAATCTTCACCAAACTAGACCTGAGGGAGGCATACTACAGAGTGAGGATTAAAGAGGGGGATGAATGGAAGACTGCATTTAACTGCCTGCTGGGGAGCTTCCAGCTCAAAGTAATGCTGTTTGGGCTCCAAGGGCCCCTGCAGTCTTTATGCAACTAATCAATGAGGTATTGCATGAGCATTTGTACAAGGGGGTCCTAGTGTACTTGGATGACATTCTCATCTTCACTGAGACGATGGAGGAGCACATCAAACTGGTCTGCCAGATACTGAAAAAGCTCCTGGCCGCAAACCTATATGCTAAGTTGTCCAAATGCGAGTTCCATAAGACCCGCCTTAACTACCTAGGCTATCAAGTATCCAGCGAGGGGATAGAAATGGACCCAGGAGAAGTAAAAGCCTTGGTGGCGCAGTGGTTAGAGTGCAGTACTGTAGGCTACTTCTGCTGTCGGCTGCCTGAAATTTGGCAGTTCAAATCCCACCAGGCTCAAGGTTGACTCGCCTTCCATCCTTCCGAGGTGGGTAAAATGAGGACCCAAATTGTTGGGGCAATATGCTGACTCTGTAAACTGCTTAGAGAGGGCTGTAAAGCACTGTAACTTCTGCAAACTTCTACTGGCAGTTCATCTCCTCCTTTGTCAAAACAGCCCTGCCGATTACTGAACTAAAGACAGGGAAAGGGGGGGAACAATGGCCCAACCAACCCCTAGAGTGGACTGTGGAGTCCCAGGGAGCATTTGAGAAGCTCCAACGGCTATTCACAGAGGAACCGGTCCTAAAACACCCTAACCCCGAAGAACCGTTCGTCATTCAGGCCAGTGATGTAGCCATGGGGGCTGTTCTCCTCCAGAAAAACAAAGAGGGGAACTTTCAACCATGCACCTATACCTCCAGAAAACTCACTGACCCCGAATGAAGGTGGCTGGTGTGGGAGAAGGAGGCTTTCGTGGTCCATTGGGCACTATTAACCTAGCAGCACTTCCTAGAAGGGAGCCAAGTGCCATTTGAAGTATGGACTGATCACAAAAATCTGGAGGCCCTTAGGACCCCTCGGAAACTCTCTCCCAAACAAGTTTGATGGGCGCAGTCTCAGAGTTCTGATTTGCTTGGGTTCATTAGTCGGAACCTTGACAACAGTAATATCTTTGCAAGTTTATATAGCCTCAATAATACAACAAATATCATTGCAAGATTAAATAGCCTCAGTAGGAGTTGCTTTTGAAATAAAAAGTCAACAACTCTTGACCACTATTTTCCAGACAAAGAGAGATACCATATTTTTCAGAGTATAAGACGCACCTTTTTACTCCCAAAAAGAGGGTGAAAACTTGGGTGCGTCTTATACACCGAATGTAGCCCCACCCAGCCACCCCCACCCTTTGGCCTCTGCCTCCCAGCAATTTACCTCCTTGCAGCAAACAGTGCAGAGCCTGATTAGCACAAGCAAATGATTATGGGCCTCCCGACCATCAGCTGAGAGGCTGCAGGCAGGCCCACATGCTAAAATGAAAGTGAAACTAGAACTGCAAGGAGGCAAAAATGCTTGATCTAAAGAGGCCCAGTGCTATTGTATCTTCTTTTAGATAGCAGAGAATAATGTATACTTCAAGAAACCCACATCAATTTTAACAGCATCTGTACAAGTAATAATCTGAAATGTAACAGTGTCCTGTTTTAGTATGAAAATAAGGCAGCTGAGTTAAACCCTGGCTTAGTCATGTTTGGAGTAGATCTATTTAAATAATTGGGAGAAGTTAATGTGACTACATTTAAGAAAACTTTCTGGCATTAATATACTGCCATAATGTACATTTCTCCAATTCTTTGCTATTTCTATGGGTCAGGCACACATGCACAGAAATACACAGCAAACAGTGTATATCATCTGTATTGTTTGCTGTTTGCTGGGAGGCAAATTGCTGGGAGGCAGAGGCAGATTTTTTCCCCCTTATTTTCCTTCCCCAAAACTAAGGTGCGTCTTATACTCTGAAAAATACGGTAGTTACAATTTTATAGACTCTTTGAACTGAAATTATTTATGGAAATCAATCCTTTGGCTAATGGTGCTTTGAATATTTCCAATTACAAAAATAACAAAAGTATTTTTGCCTTTTTGAAAGAATACTTCATTTTATTGTTATTTCAACTTTAAATTATTGAAATATCTTAAGCTGTATATTGTTTGTAGGTTTTGATGGGTAGAAAATTAGTGTAAGAACACTTTAAATAAATAACTAATAATATGCTTCTAATATTGTAAGCATAGAAAGTCTCTTGGCTATAATTGTCAAGACAAATTCAGCTTTTTACCATCTATCAAATTGTCCTACAATATAATCTACAATAAATGTAATATAATCTATGTCTATAGAAAGGTCTCTGATAGATCCATTCATATTTTATCCCTTTGGTAATTGCAAAAGTGTATTTTTGCATTATACTTTTAGTTATTAAACTATTCTACCATGATACTTTATTATCTTAGAACATCATTGAAGGAAAGAGAAATTGCCTGATACCCCAGAGAAATCTTTGTGTGTAGGTTTCATGAGCTCACTTCTCAAACCAGTCCACTGTGAAATCAGTTTTCACCAGACAGCATGCGATAATGACATCCCACAGGCATTTCATCTATCTTTTTCCTATCTTCAGAGCCAATCGTTAAGTTGCTGAATTGCTTATGTCAGGATTTGACCAATAAAACGGAAAAGCAGCCATCTTTTGCTGCTGAAGCATTTGCAAACACACTAGTTTTGTCCTGGAAAAAAAGATAATTTTGAGCACCTAGTAGGTCATTGGTGAACTGTGTTTGTCTCTTAGAAGTAGCACAGACCAATTTAATGCCATATACTAGCATATAACTAGTTATGATGATGTTACCTTGTTTGGGTAATGAAATGTCTGTAAGAAAACATTCAGAGAATACCAAGGACCCTCAATGCCATTTATTCTAACCCTCTACTTGCTATTTTTTGGCATATTATTTTTCTCTTTTACCCTAGGATTTTTCTTTTCTTTTTTATACATAGGAAAGAATTTGTTTGATCTGAACATGTTAAATGAATTTGCTTTCATTTTAATTAGTTTGAAAAGAAGTTTAAGCCATTCAATTGTCATTATAATTTAGTTTCAGCATTAGGTTTGAATCAAAAGTTTAAATCAAATCAGATTATATAGCTGCATTATAATCATTCATTATTTTTAATCTAGTTTAGCCTATCTCATTCTAGTAACCTGAAAATATGTCTATTTTATATGCAAAGTGTATTGCATTGTTTATATATGTCTGCATTACGTCAAAAATAACATTGAAAGAAATAAAATATATTAAACAATCACACATGCAGAGTATTTTTCAGGAGGTGTACATTGCTGTACTAATAAAGTAGAATATTTGTAGCTCAGGGTTGACATGAGGGGTCCTTGGTGCTCTCTGAGATTGCTTGTTTTCTTGCAGACGTTCCATTACCCAAACTAGGTAATGTCATCAGTGCTAGTAAAGAATACTGTTTGCTGTCTGTCAAGGACCCCTCATGTACAATATTTTTCATGATAAGAATGTATTCTAAATTGGAAAATCATAATAATTTAATCTGCATCTACTCATGGTCCAATCTTTTCTAAATGTTATTTCCTCTAACATACTTTTGAGGCTTTCCTTTTTAAAATTTCTTTTTTTTTAAATAGTTTTTATTAAATAATATTAAAAATTAAACATATAATATATATATACATAAACACATATATACATACGTACACAAATACAACTACAAACAAATCCCAAAAAACAAATCTAACAAACACCATAAATCACAAGGAAAATTCCTATTTCATTAAGCAGTTTAATGTATCTTATATATTACATATATATTATGTGCATATTATATATTCCTAATGTGTTAGTATCAATATATCAGTAGATTAGTATCACATTTTCAATTATCAATGTACAATCTAAAATCTTGTACATCTCCATTCCTTATTCTCAAAATTATTTCCTTTCATATCCTTTGATTACATGTCATTTTATACTTACATAAATAATAATCTCTATTTTGTTTTATTTTTACCTTTTAACCAATCATAGAATTTATCCCAAATTCTATAAAAAGCCGTTTCTTCCTTACCTTTTATTCGCATAGTTAGCCTGTTCATTTCTGCACATTCCATGATCTTATTTATTATCATTATGTTAGATGGGACTATGGGACTCCTCCACATTTGAGCATAGGCAATCCTTGCTGCTGTCAATATATGTATAGCCAAATATTTGTTGTCTTTACTTGTATA
>QLTV01004225.1:33130-46727 GCA_003457575.1 Thermophis baileyi
CCAAGATCTAGGGGGGTGGGAGTAAAACGTGTATTTTTTTCCCTGAGTATTCCATTTACGCCACACATCGTATAAATCCAATTCTTTGACCATATTCATAAATGTTATTGGTAAGTGTCTCCTAATGCTTTTTTTATTTATACTTTTATAATCCAATTTACTATCAACTATCGCATTGAAATCCCCCAATACACACATACTTTGCCAATTCGTTTCAATTATTTTTTTATGTAAATTAAGATTAAAAAAAATTGTTTTTGGTTAGGGGCATAAATTCGTACGAATAAAATCCCCCCCCCATTTATTATCTCAACCATTAATATCCTACCTTCTTTGTTGGCAAACTTTAATTTAGGGTTTAATTCATTTTTAACATACATAGCAATTCCTCCTTTCTTGGTTTGTGCTGATGCACAGAATAGCTTCCACAATTTTGTACATTCTAATTTTTTTTCATATTTCATTTTTATGTGGGTTTCCTGTAAGCATATTATATCCAATTTTTGCTTTTGCAGGTCTAACATTACATGTTTTCTCTTTATAGTTGAGTTTAATCCATTGATGTTAACCGTTAGAATCTTAATTTCCTGTTCCTCTACTTCTTTATTTGTCATCTGGCTTGAGTATCCCCTTTGATCTTGTTTCAATTGGAGTCCTTGCCTTCGTTCCTTCTTTTCCATATCTTTCTAATTCTCTACCATCTCTCGTACCCCGTTCTTCCAACTGTGTTCCTGTCGCTAAATCTTCCTGACTCCTACTAATTGTTTCTTCTCTACCATATTGTTCTTCCCCCTCCAATAAGATTTCTTGGAATTCCTGTGCTTTCTCTATAGTATCCACTTTATATCTTTTATCTCTCCACGTTATTAGCATCCCTTCTGGGATGAGCCATCTGAAAAGAATTCTATTTCATACTAGTTGCGCTGACAAGAAGTTATATCCTTTCCTTTTCTCCCTAATTCTTCGGGGGATCTGTTTTAGAATTAATATTTCTTTACCTTTATACGTTATAGTTTCTCCTCTTATCGCATTCAAGATCTCATCCCTCACCTGTCTTCTTAGGAACCTGACATGTATTTCTCTCGGATGTCTATTTCGTCTCGCATAACTCGTATTAAGCCTAAAAATCTCATCCAACTCTCTTATAATATTATCCTTTGGTTTGTCTAAAACATGCCCCAAAATCTCCGCTATTAGGTCCGACAGGTTCTCATCCTTTGTTTCTTCTATATTTTGTAGTCTTAAGTAGAAGCCAGATCGTTCTAATTCCAAGTGAGCAATGGCTTCTTCTAAATTTTTGTTTATATCTTCCATCCTATTATCGGTTTTATCCAACCTTTTTTCTGTTATCTCTGTTCGTTTCTTAACCTCTTTTATTTCCTGCTCATTTCTCGCCAGAGCCTCTTGTATTGCTATATTACCCCACTTAAACATATAATTTCTAGCTTTGTTAATTATTTTATACCCTATTTGTTAATAAGCTTAATTCATTTAAGTTGTAAATACTCTAATATATACAAATCTTCTTATTCAATAAAGATAATCAATAATTAATTTCCCTCTTAATAAAGTAGCTAAATCAGTTAATATATAGTTAATCAGATTATGTGATTATACAATATGGCACAAAAATTAAATAATGTAACAATACTTTAACTCAGAAAAGCACCAAGACTTGTTCCAACCAAAAGCTTCCAAGATGTCTTCCTTCTATTTCACACTGTCACTGTCCATCAGTTCACCCACTGACAGTTTTCTCTCAAAGAGTCACTCCTTCCTTTATCGTTCTTCCGTCTGCCGACCAAATCTTTCTATTTCTAATTCTCTCCAAGTCACCACTCCAAAAAAAAGAAAAAAATCCTTCTTTTCCACTGGATCCTTTCTCCGTTTCTGTCTGTTTTTTTCCCCCCACTACAGAAAGTCCAAACAACTCTTTCTCGGCTCTCTTCATACACTTCTCAAATCCGCTCACAACACTTACTTCACCTCTTTCTTCTTCGATTTACATTCGCTGCTTCCTCAGTCCGCACCCGCTTTCACTTTCGTGCTTACGTTCTTTCAAGCTATTTTCTTGCCAAACAAGTCTCCTTTTCTTTTCTCAGAGCTCTGATACGTTTACTGCTGATTCTTCTCCGCTTCCTTCTAGAACAGCTGGCTGTCACATCTTCCGAACGGCCATTAGCAGGCCGATCCCTTTCACACTCGACCTGAAGGCGCCTCTCACCCCATACAGGAGATCGCCTTTCTCCCTCTGGGGCTCCGAGACTTCCCCTCTCCACCGGTACTCTTTTCACAAGCGTTCCTTGCCTAAAACGGCCACGATTGTACAAAAAGTCGAGTGAGCCTAACGAGGTTTTCGTCGGCACGCTCGCTCTGACGCGACGCCAACCGGAAGTCCCCCCTTTTTATAATTTCTATAGAAGAATATTATATCTTTGATCTGAAGGAAACTCAATATGACTGGAAAGCATGTGTTACAGTGTTATAAACAGGACAATCTATGGCCTGAGGAAAAAACCAAAAACTGTTTTATCTAAAGTTCTCATCTAGAGGGGCATAATATTTCTTTCTCTTTTTTTTTTTGTATATGTTTTATTTGCAGTTTTCCTTTAACAATCAATATATTTTGTGGACAGAGTGATGACTGGGTCAATACATTTTTACACAACTCTAACAATGATATTACAATTACATATACATAGCTTTTGTCTTCCGACTTCTAACTTAATAAACTCATTATAGGTACAAAACATTCTTTTATACATCAATTTATATAGTACTATTTTCCCAATTTATACTTCCCCCCCATTTATTGGGGTTCTTCCACATTCATCTCTTTATCTTTAAACAATACTATTCTATCTTAATGCTTCTTTACCGCTTTCTCCAAAGATATATTTAAGCATCAATTTCATGTCTTACAATATGTTTATTGACCCCTATAAGATCACCAATATTTTAGTTTTAAATATTACTCATATTTCACCAAATTTATATCTCAGTTTTCTGTAATCACCAATAAAACCATTTATTAATAAAAAATCGGTCCCAAAGTTATGTCTCTAAATCCCCTGAATTTGTAATCCTTAAAGCTATCAATTCCAATATGTTTTGCTTACTATTAATCATAATGATACATTTAAATATGCCTAATCAGTCTTCCTTTAATGTCCTCCCAATATTACAAAATATTATATCTCTAGCCATCATCTCTCAGCCTTTTTTGAATTTCATCATTTATTGACTTTTTGGTAATTCTTTTATATTTCTCTCTTGGTATAATATATTTCTTTCTAGCCTTTTTACATAATCTGAATGTTCCTTCCGCCTTGCCCCTTATCTCCTTCTGCTGCATCATTTGGATACCCCTCCATAACATTTTCCTTGTTTTTGAGAGGGTTTCCTTTTTCCCCCCTGTGCTATTGTAAACTCTTAAGGAGTTAACTATTGGATTCTTAGTCTTTATTGTTATTATCTTTTTGTTCCTTTTATTATTTTGGCTTATCTCCTCCACCACGCCTTCTGCTTTCTCATCTATCTTCTGGATATTTTGTTCATCTTTTCCTACCATTTGTTGAGAATCTTCTACACTCACTTCTTTATCTTTGGACAATCCCATTATCTCCCGTTGAGAGTCGTCTACTTTCACCTTTTTGTCTTTAAATATTCCCATCAACCTCTTATTATTCTTTGTCATTATTTCTAACATTTCCTCGTAAAACTTTGTTAACTCCTGATAAAACATTTTATAACAAATTATTATACCTCTGAAATCCCAATATCCCAATATCTAAAGATTCCAAATAGAAAATAGATTCTTAATAGAATTTGGTCAGTCCCAATATTATTCTTCCAAGACCTCTAATTTTCTGCTCTTTAGATGCTATAAGTTTGTATTTCTCAGTCTTTATATTTTCCAGTCACCTTTCCAATTATCCAAATTTTAAAATCTTATCTATCTTCTCTTCTTCTGTTATTTTTCTTCTTTTGCTTCATAGAGTGATCTGTCACATAATATTAATAATCCAAATCCAATTTAACCCACCAAATTTCTTGAAATCTTTTACATCCGCTTTTCAATATGCAGTTTCAATAGAGTTTTAATGCTTAGTGTTTCTGCTTTGCTTTGTAAATCTTCAAAAAGCTCAGTTGATGTTTCCCAGCATCCAAATTGCCTGTTAAGATAAAGTCAAGGTCAAGTAACTTCCAGGTGTTGCCCACTTTCTCTCACTATCCTTTGAATTCTGTGTGTTGCAGTAATCTTCTTCCTCCAGTAGATGGCTTCCCTGCTCCCTATTCCAGCATTCAACAGAGTATAGTCAAAAACAGCTGATTGTCAGCCATTCAGGGGACTTAGAGATCGGGTTTAAAAATAACACTTTTCAATTTATTCAATTTTTCCAAGCTTTCTATATTTTAAATCATCCTTTAGGTTTTTCTTTTGCTTCTCAGTCTAGTTTTTAATCTTCCTCTTTACTTTTAGCCTTTAATCTTTCTCCATAAATCCAATCGCCGCGTTTTTAATGTTTGGAGCTCATTTTTTGAAGCTTTTAACTTAGGTTAAATCTCTAAGGTAACAGTTGGAAATTTCTCACCCAGTTTCACTGCTCTGTCCACGCACTGCTCCAGCACAAGATTTTAGTGTCCCAGTTGTTCCAGCTTGTGACTGACCAAAAATGGCCATCGTCCCTGCCGCTGTTCAGGAGAGCTTTCTTCGGGTCAGTGAGGAAAATGTGAATTCCTCGCGATCAATGAAGCACCTGTCCTTTCTTCACCTCCCCTTCAAGGAGGCTTAACCCCGTAGGGTCTCCCAGCAGACAGTTGCCTGCTGCATTTCATGGAGCTCGGTGGGGCTCCACTATTTTCCAGCCGTTCTCGCCACAATGTCAACCAGAAGTCTCTAGAGGGGCATAATATTTCAAAGAGTGGAAGATATGGCAGAAAAGGCTCTTTCTTGGACCCCACCAGACAGAATTCTTTAGCCAAAAGGATCTGAAACGTGCCCCTTCTTCCAGAGTAAGGGTAGAGAGCCAATCCCACTGAGGTGACACTGTTCCTCAGATAACCTGGCCCCATGCCAGAAAGCTGGTTAAAACCTTTTTTGGTTTTCCATCCCCCCCAGAAGACAAGCTCAGGATCCAAAAAGACCTTGACAGACTTGAACAATGGGCCCTATCCAACAAAATGAAATTTAATGTGGAGAAAAGCAAGGTTTTACACCTGGGCAGGAAAAAACCAAAGGTACAAGTATAGATTAGGGGAAACCTGGCTCAAAAACAGTAACTGTGAGAGGGACCTTGCAGTCCTAGTGGACAATCACTTAAACATGAGTCAGCAGTGTGCGGCAGCAGCCAAAAAAAGCTAATACAATCCTTAGTTGTATAAACCGAGGCATAGAATCAAAATCATGTGACATATTAGTACCGCTTTATAAATCCTTAGTAAGACCACACCTGAAATATTGCATCCAGTTTTGGTCACCATACTTCAAAAAAGATGTTGAGACTTTGGAAAAAGTACAGAGAAGAGCAACTAAGATGATTAAAGGCCTGGAGACTAAAACATATGAAGAATGGTTGCAGGATTTCGGATTAGCTAGTCTAATGAAAAGAAGGACTAGTGGGGACATGATAGCAGTATTCTAGTATTTGAGAGGCTGCCACAAAGAGGAGGAGACCAATTTATTTTCCAAAGCACCACAGGGCAGGACAAGAAACAATGGATGGAAACTAATCAAGGAGAGAAGCAACCTGGAATTAAGGAGAAACTTAACCAGTGGAACAGCTTGCCTTCAGACGTTGTGGGTGCTTCATCACTGGAGGTTTTTAGAAGAGACTGGACAGTCACTTGTCTGAAATGGTATAGTATCTCTTGCTTGAACAGGGTGCTGGACTAGAAGACCTCCAAGGTCCCTTCCAGCTCTATTCTGATTCTGCTTGCTATATTTCTGTAAATATTCCATCACTTCTGTAGTTATTCCGAGTTGATGGCTTGAGTGCACTTTTATACCTTCTAGTACTAGAGATTCATGAAAATCTTTTAAGAAATACTACAAAATAGTATTAATATTTTAATTAATATTAAGTTTCTTTGCAATGAGATGAGCAGCATATACATTTAATAAATAAGTAGAATTTAAACCTGCTATTTTTTAGTCAAGAAGCAGTTCAAAGTAAGCATCTCTAATAAATGCTATATCCATAATTTTTAGAAGGTAGAATATTTTTTCTATGTTTTGACTCCCAAAATTATGACAAAAATATAAACATTTTAAATATTAAATATTAATATTTTATATATTAATAAATGTTTAAATATTAAAAATTTAAAATGTGAATATTGCTGATAATAAACAGTAATCTTAAAATTTTCATAAACTTTTTAAAATTAATTTCCTATCTTTTGTCTGGTATGGATCCATGTAATTGATTCTAAATTAAAATGTAATCATCATCTTCTCAGGCCCTTGGGTAGGACTTGATAAGTAGATTAAAAATGCCAAATCCAGTCTAAACATCTGACTGTGGGAAAAATAATAATGTATTAAACTTGTATGCCAAACTTTTAATGAAGGTTCACAACAATCAAATAAATTACAATAAATTACAATAAAATCAATAAACCAGGAAAGATAAAAAATGGCAAGCACACCAAACCAGATGGAATGAAGTGAAGTGGAATGAAGTCTTATTTTCCCTAGGCTGGGTATTAAAATTTCAGTTTCCTGCTCAAGAGCAAAACAACCCATTTGACTATATATCATATTGTGTTCTCCAGTTGATTTTTTTTTTAATTTAATACATTGCTAGATCTAAATCCATAAGTGCATGTGAAGTATCAGCCATTCTGTTCAGTTTTGCTGAAACAATCTTTTATTTCTCAGTTGGATTGTTGCTAGCAATGTCTTCAATCATGCACTAGCTATTGATTTTGGTAAATATTCCAAATAGACTTTTCTAAAGAATCCAATAATTCTCCAGCTTATCTTTCTTACAAGTTAGGACAGTTGCACCACCTTTCTAGGGAGTCTAACCCTAACCTTCAACTTTTGGGCAGTTCTTTGCCTGTGTTGAATCTGATAGACATAAAATTGCCTTTCTGCTTCCCAGCTATTCTCCAGTACAACTATACCAAAAACTGAACTCTCAGTAGACTCTATATTACTGTTATACTGACTGTAAAGTGAGTTTAAAATATATGATAATGGCACAATCATAGATAAGATGCCAGGTTTCAATGTGGAAACATGCAAATATTTCTGCCCGCTACAATTGAGAGAATCTTTGTGGATCACTATAACAATAAAACATCCATGGTACAATTACAATTACACAGCAATAAACAATAAGCAGTCACAAATAATCAAACTACTGACATAATAATAAAAAAGCACCAAAAGTAATGTAGGCAGATGGTGACATCTATAAATCAAAAGCTTTCTTAACAACTTGTCTTTTTAATGATTTCCTAAAGTCTGACAAGTTAGCAATTCTTTATATTTCACAGAGCAGATATCTATATAGAAGTGTGTGCTGTACATTGTATGTGTATATTGTCTCTGAGAAGTATTTATTTATTATTTATTAAGAATATTTGTATGACTCTGGGCAACTTACAGAAGTATATCCATGGGATGTTTAACTAGGGTTTACTAAACAAACTACAATTTCTTTAATGTTCCTGATGTTTTGGCAGATTATCATAGAAAGTAAGATCCAAGAGAAGGATCTTCAAAATCATCCAATGAATTAATACTGGTGATCAAATTACACACACACACACACACACACACACACACACACACACACACACTATTTACACATATTGTTTACACAATTAAACTATCTAAGCTGTGCACAATTAAACTACCTCAGGCGATTGCCATAATAAACAAACAAACCTGAAATTCTACAAAAAACAAAAAACAAAACTCCACCTACAAAGAAGGTTTAGGCATTGATTTTCTCATAAGGAAAAGCCCAGATAAGACTGCAACCTGGCAATATCCATACCTTACTTACCATCTGCAGAGTTATCTAAATTCTCTGTATTTCTTAAAGACAAGAAAAAGGACAATTCGGAACAAACTTGACCTCAATATTATAATGCAATTCTAAAATAGTTGTCTCACTAACACCATTAAATTTTTCCCGAACGCCATCACTCTGCTAAACAAATAATCCCCTCACCACTGTCAAACTATTCACCAAGGCTGCATTTACTATTAGTCTTCTCATCGTTCCTATCACCCATCTCCTCCCACTTATGACTGTATGACTGTAACTTGTTGCTTGTATCCTTACGATTTATATTAATATTGATTGTTTCCTGATTGCTTATTTGTACCCTATGACAATCATTAAGTGTTGTACCTCATGATTCTTGACAAATGTATCCTTTCTTTTATGTACAATCCCCTCACCATGTGGATATTTTTTACTTGCTACAGCTTGTCAATGCCCATTTCAGACTGTAGACTGCCTGATCAAGACTGAGTAGAACAGGACAATTATTTCCCATGATTTGGACTCTAGTCTCCTGTTAATATATATAGTAAGAAAGCATTCACCTTTTTAGCAGTTGCTGGCTCTTGTTTAATTTGTGTCTGACAAGGACAGCCAGATCCTTATTGTGTGTGTTACTATCAAGCCAGGTCTTTCACATCCTATGCTTGTGCCTTTCACATTTTCTTGCCAATGCTCTACTTCACCTTCTGACCCTATTCATTTTAGCCCACTCAATAAGCCTGTTTAAATCTTCTCTCCTTACTCTAAAGTACTAGTTACCTTCCTATTTTGTGTTATCAACAGATTTGATAATCATTCTCTTTAGCCAGGTCATTAATAAATGTATATGGAGATTCTCAGTCATCCAGGTCATGTTTTTCTTTGAAGATGTTTCACTTCTCATCCAGGAAGCTTCTTCAGCTCTGACTGGATGATGCAGAATGGAAGGATTTATACTCCTTGCAGTCAGCTGGTCATTTGCATTCTTTTACAGAGTCATTGAGGCCACTTGGAGGTTTCTGTGTTCTCAGGGTCACCTGAATAGTGCAAATGGGTGTGGAGCCTTCTTGGAACTGTTGAAAGGACTGTATTGTAGACTGAAGATAGATGATGCTGTATCCTTCCCCCTCTCTTTGAGAGAGAGCTGTTCAGTTTTGACATAGATGGCCTCTTTGACCCCTCTTTCAAACCAGTGGTCCTCTCTGTCCAAAATGTGGACTTTGCTGTCTTCAAAAGAGTGGCATTTGTCTTTTAAATGCAGATGGACTGCTGAATTTTGTCCTGATGGGTTTGTTCTCCTATGTTGTGTCATTAATAAATATTTTGAATAGGGGAGAGCTCAGGATGGTGTTTTGGGCTCTCCACTTAATGCTACCCTGAAATCTGCTGTTGAGATGTTTATGGATACTGTCTATTGTGGTCATTCAGCAAGAAATCAACTCTTCTAACAGTTATATTATCTAATTCATATTTTACCATTCTGTTAACAAGGTTATGATTGGACACTTTTTCGAATGCTTCAGTTGAGGTTAAGGTATGCTATGTCCACAATTTATGAAGCTGTATGTCAAAGAAAAGTCCAGTATGATTTTTAGTAACAAGCCCATGCTGGATTATTGTCCTCAGAAATAGATCTCAAGCGTATAGCTCTTAATTTTGCAGGTTGTCCTTCCCTTTTTTTAACATAAACAACAATATAAACAAATATTTATATTTGTTTGTTTTATTAAAATTAGAGGATGTGTGACACCAAATGACTCTGTATGGTTTATACTTTGAAAATAAGGAGCAATAAAATTAAGAAAACATAAGAATATACAGAAAAAAATACATAGGATGCCCAAAAAACCAACCAACAGGGGCAACCAACCAACCCCAACACCAGGTTTTCAAAGACTTCTGCAATGACAGAACAATGTTTCTTTCTAATATGGAGTTACAACAGAAATGTTTGTCTTTCATTTTTGTTGCTAGTTCTAACAATTAACCTAGCCAAGAAATTTAGCCTCCCTGCTGTTTAAATCTACTTAACATCAGCTGGCTTATTTTGCCTGAGCTTCTTAATCTCACAGCATATGGACAGGCTCAACCACAGTTTCAACTGAGAAACTGTGAGTATCCTAGACCAAGCTAAATCCCAAAACATTAAGAAATTCCTGGAAGCTTGGCATTCAGGCAAATGTGCCATCAATAGGCACATAGAAATAGAATATATTTATAATCTATTCAAAAGAGACAACAAAACGTTAAGAAGGAAACAAAAAAAACCACACAACAGAAGACATCCCCTCCAACAGTCAACACGCATCAGGCAAACAATCAACAAATTAACAATCAACAAATGAACATCAGGCAAACAATCAAGTAGAAAATAATTCCCTAATCAAGGAACTATCAAGGAGACAACCACATCCCATCAGTGCTGACAGGGCAAGCTCTATAAACAGAGAGCAAACTTCACTCCCTTCTAATATTGGTGATGTTACTTAGTGCAGTTAACATGTCCAAGCAAACAGCCAAGCTCAGAGAGCACTAAGGACTGCATAATTGAACCTTGAGCTACATATTTTAATCTTCTATTTGTAGAGAATGCATACCACATTCTTTAAATGTTGATAGTGCCTTTAATTAATGAGACCCAGGTAGTTTATGAGCAATAAACAATCTTCAGTCATTTGAGTTCAAGTTGCAACCTATACGTGCAATCTTTTTGAACTTATACTTGGCAACAAGCATTCCCAACAATAATTAAGGTCTAATTCTATACAATCCTGCTGCTTCCATTTTTTTCATTTGAGCAAATTTATCCTCATGCTCAAAAGAAAGGAATATTGAAAAATGGAAATCAGAGAAAGATAAGTGCCAAAGATAGTTTCTATCTGTTCCAAATGTCTACAGTAATGTTAAGGATGGGTTTTAGGTAATAAAAGAAACGGTGTTGCTCCAATATATTGTGTTTTTATTGCTGAGTCTATACCACTGAATATTATTTGATTCCTGATGACATCAATAGTGAAAAGGCATCAAGATAATGTTTCAAATGAGGTATGCCTTCATGGCTACCATGCAGCGCTTCATATTGTATAGCCTAGATCTTTAATACTTTTGAATCCATAAAGAAACAATATTGCTGTATACAAAATCAGATAATAGTCTTTTAATTATTTTTGGCCAAGGTGGGTGTCTATGCTGTTTAGATTTGCTTGACTTAATATTATTTGTCTCTTGTATAAAGCTAAATTATTAATAACATGATTATTGTATAATCTATGTTCTATAGCAGAAGTCAGCAATTAAATCCATGATTATTTATTCGTAACTTTCTATGTACATGCCAAGGACATCTAAAAGGTATTTTGATTTCTACAAGTGGTAAATTTGCTCATGAATGGCTAAAATTTACAAAGGCTTTAAACTCCCACTGACTAAATAAAAGAATTATTACTGAATCATTCTAACAAGATTTTGCTAGAACACTTCTTGACATACAGTACGGTATCTTTGCAGCTTCTCTCACCATGACAGTCACAATAATCACCATTGGAATCACCACCACCAAATTGTTTTCAATTAACAATTAATTGTTTTTCATTAACTTCCCGTCTTTATTCCATTCTTACAGCCAACGTTGTCTCTCCATAATGTATGGGGTTGCAATCATCTCCCATGACTTATATGAGGCTTCTTTATAGATGGAGAATTGTTGTTAGCCCACAGAAGCTGCCCCCTCCAGTACAAAAGAGGAAGAGTAAGTACTCTTCATCCTCGATTTATGAACTCAATTGAGCCCAAAATTTCTGTTACTAAGTTAAGTGAATTTTCCCCATTTTACAACCTTCCTTGCCAGAGTTATTAAGTGAATCACTGTAGCTGTTAAGTTAGTAACACAGTTGTTAAGTGAATCTGGATTCCCCCATTTAACTTTGCTTGTCAGAAGGTCGCAAACAGTGATCACATGATCCTGGGATCCTGCAATTGTCATAAATATGAGTCAGTTGCCAAGAATCTGAATTTTGATCATGTGACCATGGGGATGCTGCAGCGGTCGTAAGTGTGAACAATGGTCATAAGTCACTTTCTTCAGTGCTGTTGTAACTGTGAATAGTCACTAAACGAATTGTTGTAAGTCAAGGACTACCTGTAATGAAAGCTTTTCCCACTGGCATTTTATTCTACATCTGATTAAAGTTTGCACCAAGCCTCTACTAACTATCCTGTTTGGATAAAAATATGATTAAATTTCTGCCTTTGTATATGCAAAAGCCTTTTATTGGTAGTCCTCAACTCAATGTGACAAGCCACATTTTCTCCTGTTCTGTTAGGATTAGACAAAGATCCTGGTTTCAGCCATTCAGGATACAAGGCTCTTATCTACTTTCAGCAGAAACATTGCAAAAAACAAAAAGAACGGCATTTCCTCTCAACTATTTTTAGCATAATCTCAATGACACTATGTGGTTTGTGTTATAGTAAAAATAGAAGCACAAAGAAGGCATTCAGACTTCAGGATCTGTGGTCAATTTTTACTTATCACATTCTTTCTTTCTTTCTTTTTTGTATGTGTTTTATTTGCAATTTTTCTTTAACAACCAACATTTTTTGTGGACAATGTAATGACTGGGTTAACATATTTTTCACACAGTGCTCACAGTAATAATATAATTACATATACTGGATTTTTATCTTCCAACTTCTAACCTTAATGTGCTCATTATAATTATAATATATTATTTTATGTATCAATCTATATTATACTATTTTCCCAATTTATACTTATTTCTTTATTTTTCCCATTTGTTGGGGTTCTTACCTCATTATCTTTAAACAATACTATTCTCTTTGTGATTTTTTATCATTCTCCAAAAGTATATGTAAACATCAATAACCTTTCTTTATACAATATACTTACTGTATTAACTCCTTTTTAATATTATAAATATCACTGTGTTCCACCATATTTTCAATATCTCAACTTTCTATAAACACCAATAAAACCAGTTGTCAATAAGATTGAATCAGTCCCAAGATTATCTCTCTAAATCCCGAATTTATAGTCCTTGAAAACTATATTTTCCAATATATTTTTACATACTGTTAATCATACCTTTAGATATACCTAGTCCTAGTCTTCCACCTCCTAATCTTAATATATCTGTATTTAAATTCTATTACAGTATATATCTATATATGTGCTACTATTTTCCCAATTTAAACTTTCCACTTATTTCTATTGGTTTTCAATATTGTTACTGTTAAGGAATTGTGCAGAGTAACCTCTGGGCCCTGAAGGTTTGCACAGTTCACCGTAATGTTGCAGTAGATATGAGTAATGATTCAGTCAATACACAGATACGTTAAAGTGTATAAAAGTAGTTTACTTAAAGAAATAGCACAGTCCAAATAACAGTCCGAATCATACACGTTCTATCAGTCAGTATTCAGAAGTACAGCAGTCTTCTTACCAGCCTTTCTTTGTCTTTATCAGCAAACAAAGATTCTATCCTATCACAGATAGTTAGCTACACACAGAGCTTAATTGCAGACACGAAGTCACTCAGCAATGAATCAGCAAAAGCGAGAGAGAGAGAGAG
>QLTV01004225.1:58821-84969 GCA_003457575.1 Thermophis baileyi
TGAAGCTATTCTCCACAGCACCTGAGGGTAGGACTAGAAGCAATGGGTGGCAACTAATCAAGGAGAGAAGCAACTTAGAACTAAGGAGAAATTTCCTGACAGTTAGAACAATTAATCAGTGGAAGGGGCATTGGTCTTACCTGATATGCTCCATCTCGTAGCAGGGGAGACAGCATCCATATATGGGTTAACTCCGTCTATTGTCCAATCACGACCGAGTCTGCAAATTAGATGACACGCCTCCTCACCATGTGACTCCCGCTTTTTGACGAAGGCGTTGATGCAGACAGGTGTGGTGCTCCCAGAGAGAAGAAGAGGAAGACCTCAAAAAGCAAGGATGGCCACCATCCGGGAGGGGATGGATGCTGTCTCTCCTGCTACGAGATGGAGAGTATCAGGTAAGACCAACGCCCCATCTTCGTGCTAGAGGAGACAGCATCCATATATGGGACATACCAAAGCTGGCTGTCCTAGTGGGAGGGAGCAGCCCAGCCTTGCCCCTCCTGGTCTGCTCGAACGTGCAGCAACACTCGTCGACCAAAGACCACCTCAGCAGATGCAAATGAGTCAAGCTTGTAATGGCGAATGAAGGGAGAAGGAGAGGACCAGGTGGCCACCCGACAGACCTCCTCCAGAGAAGCCTGTGTAGCCCAAGCAGCTGAAGTTGCCACGCTCCTTGTAGAATGAGCGGTGATGCGACCCGGAAGGGGTAAGCTCTGAACTTCATAGGCCCTGGCGATGCAGGCTCTAATCCACCGGCCTACAGTTGAAGCAGAAACTTTAGAACCCATGGAAGAGGGTTGAAAGGAAACCAAGGGAGATTCAGATCTCCGAAACGAAGATGTACGTGAAATGTAAATCTTGAGAGCTTGACGAACATCCAGAGTGTGCCACTTGTGCTCAAGCCGATGAACAGGCCGAGGGCAGAAATTTGGATGAACCAGCTCCTGTGCCCTGTGGAACCACGAGTTGACTTTGGGAACGAAGGTGGGATCAAGACGCAGGACAACCCTGTCCGCGTGGAAAACACAAAGGTCCGAACGTATGGAAAGTGCCGCCAACTCCGAAATCCTGGGGGCCGACATAACTGCCAAGAATGCCACCTTGTAGGAAAGATGTCGGAGACTGGCCTCCCAAAGGGGTTCAAATGGGCCCTGAATAAGGAAATCAAGCATCTTTGACAGATCCCATGTGGGGTACCGATGAACTACTGGAGGTCGCAGGTTAGACGCTCCCCGCAGAAATTGGCGAATGACGGGGTGTTGGGACAAGGAATCCTTGGCGCTGCAGGTCAAAATCGATGATAGAGCTGCCACCTGCCGGCAAAGAGTATTAGGGGCAAGCCCGCCTGGAGGAACTCCAACGCGTTATTCACTGAAGCCTCCAAGGGACGACATCCCTGCGCAGAACACCAGGCACAAAAGGCCTTCCACGTAGCGTCGTAGATCCGGTTGGTGGAGTCTCTGCGGGACGCCTGGAGAGTCCGGACGACGTCCTCCAAAAGGTTATCCCCCCTTAGCAAGTGCCGCTCAACCTCCAAACGGTCAGATGAAACCAATGGGGATCTGGATGGACGAGCGCCCCCTGGCTGAGATGGAACTTGTGCTGAGGAATCTGCCACAGCCTGGTCACCGACAGGGAGATGAGAACTGCGAACCAGGGACGTCTGGGCCAGTGAGGTGCAAGTAGAAGAAGCTCCGCCCTGCAAAGTTGCCCCCAGCAACTTCCGAATAACCCTGGGAATGAGGGTAAGGGGAGGAAAAGTGTACAGCAGACCCTGAGGCCAAGGGCCACACAAGGCATCCACCCCCTCCGCTCCGGGTGTCGGGAAGCAGGAGAAGAAGCGAGGAAGTTGAGCGTTGTCCCAGGTGGCGAATAGGTCGACTGAGGGAAGGCCGAACCTGACCGATATCTCCCTGAACAGCAAGGGGTGTAGACACCACTCCGCCTGATCCACCATGGAACAACTGAGCCAGTCCGCTTGAATGTTCGCCGCTCCTGAGATGTGGCTCGCTCGAATGGACAGGAGATTGGACTCTGCCCACAGGCCCATAAGGGCCTTGGAGTGAGTGCCCCCTAGTTTGTTGACATGAGCTTTCGTAGCGACATTGTCTGCGAGGACTAGCACGTGATGACCCGAAATCACTTCCCTGAATTCTCAGAGGGCCAGATGAATCGCCCGAAGCTCCAACCAGTTTATGTTGTGGGAGAGATCCTCCTGGGTCCATTGACCGAGATTGGAGATGAGCACCCCAATCCGACAGGCTGGTGTCCGTTGTCAAGACCAGGCGATGCGGCTCCTGGAACACACTGCCTCTGGAGATGGCCTCTGAGGTCCACCACTGCAGTGACCGAAGGACCTCCACTGGAACCTCTACCTGCTGGAGAGATGAGCCAACACCCACCCTTTGAAATGGAAGAAAGAACCACTGCAGGCACCTGGAGTGGAGCCAAGCCCACGGCGTGATGGAGATGCAGGAAATCATCTTCCCCAGGAGTTGCGACGGAAGGTCGAGGGTCGCGGAACGGTCGCGACGGACGGTCTCCGCCATGTCTCTGAGGCTGGCCTGACATTCCAGGGAAAGAAAGACCCTGGAGTCGACTGTGTCAATGACCGCCCCCAGGTGCTGGATGCGAGTAGTGGGAACTAAATGGCTTTTGGCCCTGTTGATGGAGAAACCGTGGTCCTGAAGGATGCAAATGGTGGTCTCCAAATCTTGGGCTGCCTGGACCTGGGAGGACGACTGAATCAGGGTGTCGTCCAGATAAAACTGAAGGTGTATGGGGAGGGTGCGTAGATACCCTGCCAGTGCCACCATCAGCTTGGTGAACACCCGTGGAGCAGAGGAGAGGCCGAACTGCAGCACCTGATACTGGTAGCAATAGCAATAGCAGTTAGACTTATATACCGCTTCATAGTGCTTTACAGCCCTCTCTAAGTGGTTTACAGAGTTAGCATATTGCCCCCAACAATCTGGGTCCTCATTTTACCCACCTCGGAAGGATGGAAGGCTGAGTCAACCTTGAGCTGGTGAGATTTGAACCGCCGAACTGCAGCTAGCAGTCAGCTGAAGTAGCCTGCAGTGCTGCACTCTAACCACTGCGCCACCTCGGCTCTAACGGTAATGTTTGCCTGCATAATAAAAACGAAGGGGCAGGAAGAATGGGAACATGGAGATAGGCCTCTGTCAGATCTACCGACATTAGGAAATCGCCCCTCCGAACGGTCTCTAGAATAGACTGCAGAGAGTGCATCTTGAACCGCTGATAAGTGATGTGACAGTTCAGGGTCTTAAGATCCAAAATCGCCCTCCAACCTCCTGATGATTTAGGCACGAGGAAAAGGAGTGAATAAAATCCCCGACCTCGTTGCTCCTCTGGAACAGGTTGGATCACACGAATCTCGAGCAGGTGTTTTATGGCTGAATTCATGAGGAGCCATTTGAATCTGTTCTTTGAAACTGGACACGGAAGAAAACTGCTGGGAGGACGGGATAGAAATTCTAGGGAGAGGCCTGCTCGTACGGTCTCCCTGACCCAGGCGTCCGTAGTAGTCTCCTCCCATTGGTCGGTGAAGGCTGATAGCCAACCCCCAGTGGGAGGAACAGACGCCAGTCTCTCATTAGCGTCTAAAGGGGTGACCCCTCCCCCCTGAAAGGACCTTCTGGGAGGGTACCTGGAAGCCTGTTTGCCCTGCTTGTCCTGTGGCTGACCCTGTCTGGGAGGGAAGGCTCGCTGATAATGCTGGGACCTGTAACCACCCTCCTGCCCTTTAAAGGACGAAGGACAATAATAAGGAACAGGGCGGGCCTCAGATCTATGGGACATAGAAGGGAGGTACTTGCGCTTGTCCCGGGATTCCACTAGGAGGGGCTCCAAGGCTTCCCCAAACAAGTTAGGCCTGGAAAAAGGAGCTGAAGCCAAACGCCACTTGTTACGGGTGTCGGCCTGCCACTGACATAGCCATAAAAGGCGCCTTGAAGCCACAGAGCTCCCGATGGCCTTAGCCGAAAAACGGGTCGCATGGAGTATGGCATCAGCTGAAAATTCCAAGGCCGCCATAACCTTGTTCAAGTCATGATGTGATCTGGTGTCATCCACCAGGAGCCTATCCTGTAACTGCCTAAGCCAAAGCAAGGAAGCCCTGTTAAAAAAGGAGGCCACCGTGGAAGCCTTCACCGCCCAAGCATTAGCCTGGTGCCCCTTGACTAGCAGTTGTTCAGCTCTCTTGTCGTCCGGCCTCAAGGCTTCCTCCGGGACCCCGGTGTTCACAGAGGGGGAAGATAGAGCTACCACTGGACCATCAACCGTGGGGACCTGAAGGATATCAGAAAGACCCGCCTCGACATTGTAAAAGCATCTCTCAATACTATTGGGATTGGGACCAGACCCTGATGAACTCCACTGCCTCTGAACCAGGTCAAGAAACATCTTGGGAGCTGGAATCTCTTCAGTTTCTACCGAAGGTTCCACAAAGAGGGTGTCAGCCGGATTAGCAGACCCCGAGGCAGAAACAGAGGAAGCAGGGTCAGATCCCAAACGGGTGGTGGTTTTGGCCTTGTGCAGCAAGGATCTAAAGAGTTGAGGATGAAATAAGCCCACAATGGAGGGATGATCAGGTAGCAGACCCTCATCCTCTGATAAATCAAATTCCCTGATCTCTCCTTCTTCACCCACAGAAACTGCCCAGTCTGAAGAAGAATGCGACAAGACCTCCTCACGGAACTGGTCTTCCTCCTCTGGGATGGGAGGAACCTGGTGATGCTCCTGCTGTCTAGGGGAAACAGACTCCCCATAAGACCTAACTTGCAAGGCTGCAGCGATGCTTTGTTTAATAGCTTCAGCCATCCATTCTTTCATGCTGGCTTGGGCAGAAACTCCAGGAAGCTCCTCAGAGTGAAGGCCTGCAGCAGTGGGCGTGAATGAGGCCTCTGCCCTAGAACTCCTGCTGCAATGAACCTGGGCCTCAGTAGTAATCAGATTCCTAGAAGGTGGCACAAAGCCAAATCCACCCTCACTGTTGTCTGGCAGAATTAATGGAGCCTCTCTAGAAACCTCAGCAGGTAAGGCAATACTGTGAGAAATCTCAGAGGTCTGTTCCCCCTGCAACACTCGAGGCGAAAGGGATAAAGATCGTGAGCCCTGTTGTTCCTGCTGACCACAGGAAGCCTGGGAAGAAGCCATCTGGGCTTTGGCTATCACTTTTTCAATAGCCTTGTGCCTGCTCTGGGCTTGCTTATCTGCCCTCTTAGAAGGCCTATGGGACCGGCCAGAGCAGGATCCCCCAGACTCTGCCTTCCTCTTAGAAGCCCTGGTCGTTGCTCCAGAGCGACTATGGCTGCTAGAAGAGGAGGGGGACAAATCCCCTCGCAATATGGCCACTCTAGAAGCATCCACCATCTTGAAATTCCCATGTGGCCCCAGTGAGGCAGCAGTAGCCAAGACACTTCCCCTCAGCAAATAAGCTGAAAAAAATATTTGTAGCCCGTTGCAAGAACGGAGCTATTGTCCAGAGGATAAAGGGCCAGCAATGGAGCAGCAAGGCAAATTCAGGAAGCTCCGGTTTAAGGAAAAATGAAATAGCGGCCAAAAAACAAAATGTTGACTGAATCCAAGATGGCGGCCCCCTGTAGAAGCGTGTAGCTGCGGAGCAAGGCTCATGCGCTACAGAACACCAGCAATCAGCTGTAAAGCAGCAGGGAAGGCTGCTTCCGAGGGGGGCTACCCCCCCGAGCGATCCGAGGCTTTCGGGGGGGGGGAAACGGGGCCGATAGGAATGAACTCACCCCTTCCGATAAACAGCGGCTTCGGGGCTGCCTCTGCAAGCCCTCCCCTCGGCAGTCAACCCTTCAGGGCCATGGAGCCGGAGCTCGTGAGCACAAGCAGCAATCGGCAGTTAAAGGCAATGGAAGAAGGCTGCAAACCTTCCTCCCTCTCAGGCACTTAATGCGACAGCGTGTCAGAGGAACCCCTCGTACACGCTGCTCTGCTAGGTCTACCAGCCGGTAGCCTAGCCACTGCTTAATCGCGGTCTTCAGCGGTCTCAGGCAAGCCCTTCTCGCCGGCAAGTCAATCACAAGGGAAAAATAATAAAAATAAAAGGAACAGTCTCTTTAAATTAAAAAGGAAACAGCAACCAATATATGGGAGCTTTGAAAAACCATGTCTATGTCCAAGGACCGACTGAGTCTAAAAAGCAGGAGTCACATGGTGAGGAGGCGTGTCATCTAATTTGCAGACTCAGTTCTGATTGGACAATAGACGGCGTTAACCCATATATGGATGCTGTCTCCTCTAGCACAGAGATCAGCTTGCCTCCAGAAGTTGTGAATGCTCCAACACTGGAAGTTTTTAAGAAGATGTTGGATAACCATTTGTCTGAAGTGGTGTAGGGTTTCCTGCCTAAGCAGGGGGTTGGACTAGAAGACCTCCAAGGTCCCTTCCAACTCTGTTATTCTATTCTATTCTATTCTATTCTATTCTATTCTATTCTATTCTATTCTATTCTATTCTATTCTATTCTATTCTATTCTATTCTATTCTATTCTATTCTATTCTATTCTAAAAACCACAAAAATACTTCTCTTACTTATTAAAAAGGTCTAATCACACACACATATATATACAACTATTATTTCATTAATTAAATTTATTTACTTCATTAATTAAATTAGATTGACATTAAAATCAAGTATATTTAACAATAAGATAAAAAAAGGGAAATTATGCATAGGCCAGGAGGCTGGCTAGGTACAGGAACCCAGTGTGAAGAAGCCAATTTCCACACAAAACCAAGGAAAGAAAAAACTATTTCTGTACAGAAACTGAAGAAGATGCCTCTGAATTTCCACATCCAAGAAGCACACTAGAAATCAGGCACAGCTATTTTTATAATATTTACCATAAGAAACAAAAGTAAGAGAATTGATGATTGGTTACAAAATTGCATGACAGTCACACAAATACACAAAGCAAAGCCATTCCATAATACTCTATTAATTAGTTAATTCTACTTCATTATAAGTTGACTACTCCTGGATGTGCTTTTTACTATGTTAATGATAAACCTTCTCAGGTTAGATCAGTGGTGGGATTCAGCCAGTTCGCACCAATTCAGCAGAACCGATACCTAATTTTTTTGTTCAGTTCGGCGAACCAGCTCCGAAATGGCCAGACTAGTGTGCATTCACGTGCCTCTGAATGCACGCTAGTCTGCGAACCAGCTGAATCCCACCACTGCAAGTCCCTATGCTTTGAAATGCTGAGTGCGTTGCACAGATGGTTATTAACCGCAACAGGATTTTGAGTTTGGGTTATAAAAAAACCTGCATTCCCATTTTTTAAAATAAAGTTTTCCCCTTTTCCCACTTCTTTCAGCTCTCTCACTTTGATCCAGCAGCATTTTTCTTGCATCGTCCTATCCAAAACGAAAGGGGGGTGGGTGGGTGGATCCTATCAGCTTTACAGAATGTTTATAACATCCCCCTCCCCAATGCCTCTTATTTTGTGCCACTGCTTCTATGAGGCTCACCTTCCCACCTGATCTTTTCCCTCAAATTCTCCATCATCTTTTTCCTTAGCTCACCTCCACAACTGTATTGCAGTCTTGCAAATCTGCAATATAAAATGCAAAGAGAAAAAAAAAGCAGCAACAGAAAGATGTTGCCTCTTTTCAAACTAGCCATCCAGGAGGAGGGACAGGAATAGGAATTCAGTTGCAGCTTTGGAGGGGGGGGGGAATTTCTGGCTCCATCTAGGAAGCCCAGCTCAGTCATTTTAACCCCTTCAATCTCAGATGAACAAAAAAGAAAGTAACAGCAGTTCAATTAAGTGTTATTTGCAACTTGGCAGGCTTTCTTTCTTGTGATCCCTAGTCAAAACAACTATCTTTAGTGAGCTGAAGTCAAATCAATCAATCAATCAACCAATCAATCAGAATAGAGTTGGAAGGAACCTTGAAGGTCTTCTAGTCCAACCCCCTGCTCAAGCAGGTGACCCTATACCATTCCAGACAAATAGTTGTCCAGTTTCTTCTTAAAAACCTCCAGTGATGGAGCACCCACAACTTCTGAAGGCAAGCTGTTCCACTGGTTAATTGGAACCAGTAGAAATAAATCCATCCTGCAACTTTGTTAAGTTTGCAATTCCCAGTTGTCTTTTGAAAAAGCACCTTTGGGACAACCATGACCTGGATGACTGAGAATCTCCAAAGACACACAGTTACTGACCAAGAATGATAAGAAGTATGCTCCCACATAACTGAGGACTAGATGCATGTTCAACCCTAAATTATGAATGCACAAATTCATTTTAATGCATTGTAACTCTTTTCTTGTAATTTAGGGTGGAAAGTAACCCAATGTGGTCTTCACCTAGGCTTTGGGAGAAGGAGACCCAGTGGTGGGATTCAGCCAGTTTGCACTAGTTTGGCAGAACCAATACCTACTTTTTTGTAGGTATCCCAGAGTCCCTTGGGAGTTGGGCGGCATAGAAATACGAATAAAGTTAAAGTTAAAGTGTTGAGTTCGGCGAACTGCCTCCGAAATGGCCAGACTAGCGTGCATTCCCGTGCCTCCAATCCCATGCTTACAGCTAGTCTGGCATCTCAAAAAAACAGGGTTGTTTCCCCGCTCCTGGATTTTTGCTGCCAGACTGTTTAACTTTCTTTAAAGTTTACTTGATGCAGAATGAGAAGGATCTGCATTCTGCATCAAGTAAACTTTAAAGAAAGTTAAACAGTCTGGGACTCTGGCAGTGAAAATCCTTCCCCATACATGAGACCTGGTTTATTTCCCCCACTCCTGGATTTTTGCCACCAGACTGTTTAATTAATTTAATTTAATTAAGCAATTTAATTAGGGCAGAGAACCGGTTGTTAAATTATTTGAATCCCAACACTGGGTTAGATCCTTGTCCAGACACGCCTAACCACTGCTTAAACTAAATTCTTAATTCCTTCCTTAATTCTTCCTTAATTCTTAAGTGTTATAAAATATATTTAATTTAAATTTAGTATATTTTTTCAGTATAAATAGAAATATGGAAACTACTATGGAATGATGATGTCCAAAGTGGGAAAATGTTACTTAACTGGTTGCTAGATATGGGTGAGAGAAAGCAAAATTCAAAATGGTGCATTAGTCTATTACAAATTATTAAATAATCAGAAGAATGGAAAGCTACTAAAAAAAACCAGAATACATATTAAGGATGCCAGATCATGGCTGCAATAGCCAGATTATCACTAGATACTGAACATTCTAACTCCTTGCTTATATCTAATAGTTGTCCAGATTTTTGCAGCTTGCTTCTGGTACCTCTATACAAGGCCTCTCTTTCATAGCAGCCTTATCATGGGGGGGGGGGATGTGGAGACTAGAATTGTGTATGAGTGGTACAGCAAAATATCTAAGAGGAAGGCAGAGATTTTGGATCTTTTTCAAGTAACAAAATATCTTAGGCCTATAAACATTCCAGTATCCTTGGAATGAATGCCTAGTTTTATGAAGGGCAATTTTTTAAAAAATAGCATAACTATTAGGAAGTCATTGTGATTGAATCCTCATTAATATTTAATATGTACTTTTTAAAATCTTTGTAAAATGTTGTTTTAATAAAAAAAATATTTATAGAAAAACACAGCCTGTTCTATAATTTACAAAAAAAAAAGTTATTTGTTGTGAAAGAACAATCCTGCTTTTTAGACAGCAGGCAGCAACAAACATTAAATATTTTCAGAAAATCTTACAGTCCATGTCAGTAAATTAGAAAGAAGGGAGGGAGAAACAAATGATTCCTCTTTTTTAAGGTTACTGACTTAGCACAATGCATATGTTTAATAAATACAACCAGATTGTCATTGATGGAAATGCTTTATTTGTTCACTAAATGGACATTGCTGAGTTAGAACATTATTCTTCTTGTTAAGTTGGGTGAGTGAAGAGACTGGAAACAGGCTTCATGCAACAGCTCTTTATTGGGCAACTATGTACAATCCAGCGAAGAGCCTGTCTGACAGCTTGCCCTTTATAGGGAGCTGTCAGATGGCTCAGCCAATCAGGTTCGGGTATTTTCCCGCCTGAATAGAGGACCTGAGTGAAACCTTCAGGCTATCAGTATCTAACACCCCTACCCTCCTAGTTGGAACAATCCATTTAGCATACGTAGTCCCGCAAGTAGGTGGGGCGCTTGCAGACCCTTTCAGACCTACGCAGCTCAGTAGGTGTGGTGGCAGCGGCCTGAGAGGTTGGGCCTGCTGTCTTCTCCTGGTCTAACCATGGAAGTTCCTGGAAGCTTTCTGGTGAGGCCTTGGCCTCGATTGGAACCGGTTCGCGGCAAGATCGTCGCTGGATACCTGGTTCTTCAGGTGCGTGCTCCGGCTTCCTCAGGCTTCAGCCAGCTGTAGAGGGAGTGTATGTTAGGTTATTATCGTTTGGATTTATGTTACCTTCCGGTTGGTTTGTGTTTGGACGGAGACGGCTGTGTAACTGGTCTATGTGCCGCCTCCATTGTCGCCCATCATCTAATACTATTAGGTACAACCGGGGGCCTGTAATTTTGAGTATTTTTCCAGGTAGCCATAGGGTACCTTCGGCATAGTTGTGGGCAATGACCAGGTCCCCGATGCTAAAGGACCTGGTGGGTCTGATTGGTTCCTTTGTTTTTTCTGTTGAATAGTTGGGGTGTAGCCGGTCTAAGACCGAACGAAGCCGGCGGCCCATTAACAGCTCGGCCGGGCTTCTCCCTGTTGCTGTGCTTGGGGTAATATGTTGGAATAGCAGGAATTTGTCCACCCGGGCTTGCCAATCTTTGGGCCCTAAGTGCCCAAGAGCCTCTTTGGCAGAGCGTACCATCCTCTCAGCTTGCCTGTTACTGACTGGGTGGAATGGAGTGGTTAGGGCGTGGCATATTCCCTAGGAACCCTTCAAATTGTGTGGCTGTGAACTGTGGTCCGTTGTCTGAGACAAGGACATCGGGTAGGCCATGCGTGGAGAATAGTCTCCGTAAAACTCTTATGACCGCTTCTGCTGTAGTCGTGCCCATAAGGATTATCTCCAGCCATTTGGAGTACGCATTGACGACTACTAGGAAGGTCTGGCCGTGAAACGGTCCCACAAAGTCAATGTGGACTCTGGACCATGGGGCTCGGGGCCGTTCCCATTCCTGCACTGGTGCCTTTGGGGGTGCTGGCCGTGACTCTTGGCACGGCTTGCAGAGGGCTACCCACTCCTCTATCTCACTGTCCATGTTAGGCCACCAAACATAGCTTCTTGCTAGAATATGTTTGTGTAAAGTTGGGGGTATGATCACCCGATCCCCCCACAATAGACAACCCCCCTGAGCTGACATTTCATGTTGCTTAGATACAAATGGTTTAAATTCAGTGCCAACCGGGCCTTTAGGCCATCCCCTCCACACCCAGTTCAAAAGAGTCACAAACACAGGGTTTTTTGCCAAATGCTTCGCCACCTCAGCTGAAGTCACCAGGCCGGAATCAAGACAGTTGATGAGAAGGACAGGAATGCCTGGGGTTGGATCGTCCACAAGTTCAGGCAGTGGGCACCTGCTAAGGGCATGCCCCAATGTCTTTCCAGGCCTGTGGAGCAGCTTGTAACTGTAGGCGGAGAGGAAAATGGCCCACCTGGTGAACTGGGGGGACAGGGAAACCAGAATGGGGTGGTCCCCAGCCAAGAGCCCCAGCAAAGGTTTGTGGTCCGTGATCAGTTCAAAATCCCTCCCGAACAAGTATTCATGGAATCCCTTGACCCTGGCCCCCGCAGCCAGCGCCTCTCTGTCCAGCTGGCTATAGTTCCTCTCTGCACTGGACAGAGTCCTGGAGTAGTAGGCGACTGGGGCCTCATTCCCATTTGGCAAACAGTGGCTGAGAACATCCCAACGCCAAAGGAGGAGGTATCACAAGCAAGAACCAAAGGCAAAGTGTCATTATACTGAATCAGGAAGCTGTCAGTGGAGAGCAGCTCCTTCACTGCCTTGAAAGCAGCAGCCTCCGTACACCCCCAGACCCAAGTGGCCTTCTTAGCTAGAAGTCTGTGGAGGGGTTCAGCAACTGTAGCCTTATTTTTAAGGAAAACACTGTAAAAATTGAGCAAGCCCAGAAATGCTTGCAATTCGGTTTGGTTTCTCGGTGTGGGGGTGTCTTGGATAGCCCTGATCTTGCTCCTAGTGGGGTGGATACCCTTCCCGTTGATCCTATACCGCAGGAATTGGACCTCTGGGACAGCGAACTGGCATTTGCTGCTTTTGATGCTGAGTCCCGCAGCCCGGAATCTAATTAGTACGTCCCGTAAACAGGCTCAGAGCTGCTGTTCATTGCAGGCCGTAATTAATACATCATCGAAGTACAGCACTACCCCAGGGATTTTTTGTAATAGCCTCTCCATGACGCTCTGAAAAAGGCCAGGGGCTATGCTAACACCAAATTGTAATCGGTGACATGTGAATGCCCCCCTATGCGTAATGATGGTTTGGGCCTCTGCCATAGCGCCATCTACCGGCAGTTGCTGGTACACCTGCGCGAGGTCAAGTTTGGCAAATATCTTGCCGGGCCCGAGGGAGTGCAGCAAATGTTGGACAATTGGTACTGGGTAGGCGCTCTGCTGTAGGGCCTTGTTCAAGGTGCATTTATAATCAGCGTAGATGTGCATAGACTCATCCCCTTTTATGGGAGTCACGATGGGGGTCTCCCATTTTGCATGATCAACAGGCTCGAGAATGCCTTGGTGATCAGTTTGTCTAGTTCCTTGTCAATCTTAGGTTTCAGGGCAAAGGGAACCCTATGGGGCTTCATTCTAATGGGCACAATTTTGGGGTCTAAACTAAAAGAAATAGGGGTGCCCACATACTTGCCAAGTTTTGGGCTGAAGACGTCCTGAAATTCTCGGATTAGGTTGTCCGGGCAGTTATTGGTAATGGCGTGGATGCCTGTCACTCCCATACCTAGAGAGTTGAACCAATCTAGGCCAAGCAGACTAGGGAGGTTTCCGCTGACCACAGTCATTGACAGCTCGCCATCGAACTTGCCGAATTTCACATTGAAGGTTCCACAGCCCAGCACTGGAATGCAATTCCCCTGGTAATCGCTGAGCCTGAGTTACTGGTGTCTCAGCTGTCTCTTCTGGAGTTTTGGAATCGCCTTCTTTAATGCTGTCCAGGATATGATGGTCACCGACAATCCCGTGTCGATCTCCATCACGCATGGTGACCCCTTGATGTGGACCATCACATGT
This sequence comes from Thermophis baileyi, assembly GCA_003457575.1. Classification (NCBI taxonomy): domain Eukaryota; kingdom Metazoa; phylum Chordata; class Lepidosauria; order Squamata; family Dipsadidae; genus Thermophis; species Thermophis baileyi. Next base: position 72,069 of record QLTV01004225.1, read on the forward strand.
AGTTTTTTGTGGCAGGGGGTACTCGCTTGCCCGATTCTGGTTTGGTTTGTTTCGGGTGCCCCTGTGTTGTCAAACCTGCGCCTCGGCTTCCACACGTCTCGCTTGGGTGGCTTCGGGGCTTCAGCCTTGGCGGCTGCTGGGGCAGTTCTACAGTTTGCTGGCAGGCTTGGCTCTTGCTAAATGCCCCATCCGCTCACACCTCCGGCAAATGGTATCTCAGTAACGGCAGGTCGCCCTTGGATGTTGGCCCCCGCAACTGGCACATGGTTGCAGTCTGTGCCCTGGCTCTAAGGGCTTCCGTCTTTCCGTGCGGTAGACCTCTTCCTCGTTGTCCTCAGATCCCTCATCCTGGTAGTGGCCTCTATGGATGGTGGATGCTGTTTTTTGTGTCGCGGGGGGTGTAGCGTGTCTCTGGAGCGATTCTGCCGCTCTATTCGATGACTCAGTTGCTCTTGCCTTGTCTAATGCGGCTTGAAGGGCGAGGTTTGTCTTGGCAAGTAATCTTCATTGTAACCGTTGGTCCTGTACCCTGCAAATGAGCTGATCTAGGAGAATGTCGTTCAAGTCCCTGAATTCGCAGTGGGTGGCAGCCTTTCATAGTGCCGCGATGAATTGGTTTATGGACTCCGCGTCCTTCTGTATTCGTTGCTGGAATTCATGGCGTCTCACGACCTTAGATGGAACTGGAGCATAGTGTGTCTTCAGCGTGTTCTGAAGCACTTGCCATGGTACGGTCTGTACTGGAGTTGGTTCGGATAGGGATTCTGCCATGTCGAACACGTAGTGGCCACAGTGGCTGAGAAATAGTGCCCTTTTCCAGTTGTCCGGTAACCCGAGGAGGTCGTTGGCCTTCATGAAGCATTCAAATCGGGTCATGTAGACTATACTAATCCCTTCTTTCTCTTCTTTCCCCTATTTATGAACTCTTCTTTCCCCTATTTATGAACTATTTAAAAGAGCCGAGGTGGCGCAGTGGTTAGAGTGCAGCACTGCAGGCTACTTCAGCTGACTGCTAGCTGCAGTTCGGCAGTTCAAATCTCACCGGCTCAAGGTTGACTCAGCCTTCCATCCTTCCGAGGTGGGTAAAATGAGGACCCAGATTGTTGGGGGCAATATGCTGACTCTGTGAACCGCTTAGAGAGGGCTGTAAAGCACTGTAAAGCGGTATATAAGTCTAAGTGCTATTGCTATTGCTAACTAGCAGCAAGTACGCCCACCCACCCTACAAACAGCCAAGGGCTATCAGCCAAGGCTAACCACCAAACAGCACCCCAACACTTCAATATCCCACATGTCAAATCAAAGAAAAGACCTTATCACAAATCCAATTCCCTCCAATTCAATCAGTCTTCAGTATCTCAGTATCTCAGTCAATTAAATTTACAATCCACAAGGCCTGCTGGGCATTGACAAAAGCTTGAAGGCCATTGGAGGAGATGCTACAAATGTTAATACTAGCTGTGAGGGTGCTGCCATGCACTAGATAGAGGTCAAGCCAGATCATCCACTCTACTGGAGCTGATTGACTGATCTGAAGGTATATATGAGCCACCTTTGATGTGCAAACTGACTACAGTGGAAATAAAGAAGATCATTGACGAACCAATGCAAGTACCACAGTGGCCCTGTCATGCCCAATCAATAGAGATATGTGTGAAATAGGTAACAGAGGCAGCAAGCAGAGTGTATACACATGAGAAACATGAGGGTTATATCAGAGGCCAAGAAGCAAGTCGGCAGCTGATGTTGAAGAACGAATCAAAACAAGACTTGATGAAGCTAGTTTAAACATTTTTGTAACTCAGATAATTGCTTTCTGATGTTAGTTTATGATTGCATGGATTATTCTTTGCTTAGCTAGATAAGATTCATGCAGAAAAAACTTTAATTTTTGTAGCACAAGGTGTAATTTTCAGAAGATAAAGTTAACAGTATTTGTAGGGTATATGATCAGACGTGGATTTACCATACCAAGCTAAATGTTGTGCAATATCAAAAATAACAGCAGATTTGAATTCTTGGTGTAAAAACACATATTTTTAGAACTCCTCACTGAAAAAATGCAGAAAATTAATTTTCACCCCATTAAATGACACACACTAACATGACATCTTACTTATATTCTGGTTATACATTATAACCAAAAGCCAACATGGGTTTGTCAAAAACAGATCATGCCAAACAAATCTTTCATTTCATTCTTTGACAAAGTGGCTAAATTAATGGACCAGAGAAATGCAGTGGACATAGTATATTTGGATTTCAGTAAGGCATTTGACAAAGTAGATCACAACCTCCTTCTTGGTAAGCTAAAAAAATGTGGGATAGGTAGCATCACCACCAGATGGATTTGTAACTGGCTGACAAACCATGCTCAATGAGTAGTCCTTAATGGTACTACATCTACATGGAGGAAAGTAAGCAGTGGAGTACACCAAGGTTACATCTTAGGCCCAGAACTCTCTAATATCTTCATAAACAATTTAGATGAGGTAATAGAAGGGGAATTCATCAAATTTGCAGATGACACTAAGCTGGCAGGAATAGCCAACACCCCAGAAGACAAGCTCAGGATCCAGAAAGATTTTGACAGACTTGAACACTGGGCCCTATCCAACAAAAAGAAACTCAATGTACAGAAAAGGTCTTACACTTAGGGAAGAAAAACCAAAATTATAGGTACAGATTAGGCGAAACCTGGCTCAATAGAAGTAACTGTGAGAGGGATCTTGGAGTCTTAGTGGACAATCATTGAAATATGAGCCAGCAATGTGCAGCAAGGTCCCTTCCAACTCTGATATTCTATTTTCTAATACTTTAAACAATAAATTGGGTTAACAATAAATCACGTTAAGTATATTTTGTACTTATTGCACATGTAGCTAAAATACAGCAATTTATACTTTTTACTTATCAAAGAAATAATGTGAGATAAGTTACCTAGTAGTAATAAGTGCAGTTAAACATAGCAATGAATCATTATAGTGAATAGCACATTTGCATTTAGTAAATTTAAATGAAGGAAATGCCTTGAATATTTATTTTCTAAATAAATAGAGGGGAAAGGAATGGGGGGAAGGGAGAATCCAATGCTGTACCATAGCAATGCTGCAGTTGCTATGGCAACAAAAATACTTGAGTCTCTTTTATCACCTTTGTCTTCCTCAAGCATGCCCCTTTTATATCACTTAGGCTGTAATCCCACACCCACTTATCAGAAAGTAAGCCCAGGGGTGGGTTCTAACTTACCTCACCGCCGGTTCGCTTCCTCCTGCACTGCATGGCCGCACCTCATGGGTGCGTGCGTGCTTCACGCGCACGCGCAGTGCCAAAAAAGCCAAAAAAGCCAAAAAAAAAAGCCAAAAACAAGATGGCAGTGCATGTGCAGTGCCGGCAACTCAGCTTCTGCACATGCACAGAAGAAGAAGAAAAAATAAAAAAATAAAAATAAATAAAAATAAAAAAGATAGCGGCGTCCACGGACCGGCACCAACCGAACCGGCTCCGTGACATCACCAGCAGGTTGCTACCGGTTCGGGTGAACCGGTCCGAACCGGGAGGAACCCACCTCTGAGTAAGACCTACTGACCTCAATGAGGTCTAGTTGTGAGTACAAATTTATTGGATTCTTCCATAACAAAGCAATCAGTAATAGCAAGACATTTCCCTGGTGTTCCTTTTTGCTGAAACCATATCCATTTTTTTCATTATGTGTTTATTTTAGAATTGTCTTCTATGCTATATGCTGGTTCAGGAATTCTGGGAGTTGAAGATCACAGGTCATAAAGGGGCCATAGTTGCCTATCCCTGATCTAGAAACTTATGCATATCTACATCAACAACCAATAATCATATACATCTATGTAGGTTTGTCATTTGATAAAACTAAACTTCTCTATATTACAAAAATCTTAACAAACTGTGAAAATAAAAAGTAATGTAGTTTCTGAAATTAGTCCTGTTAAAATCAAGTATATCATCTACACTTTTTTCCAAATGTGCTTTTAACTATATTAATCATCCTGTTTGTTGTAACTGTTGCTCATTTCTTTTTTCACTTCATAACAGGCTTATATTTTGTCAAAGTTCATTTTTAAAGAGACTTTCCCAGACTCTCCAAAGAATCTTAAGCCAGAACAAATAAGATTTTCTACTAGGTCTTTAAAATAACATGGTGGTTCCGTTCATAGCACAGGAAATATATACAAATATGACAGTTTCCATGCCTTTCCTTCCTTTCAAAAAAAAAAAAGAGAGAGAGAGAGACCCTATTGCATGTAAAAGTTGTCACCCTCTATGAATGTAGTTAGAATTTAGGGGAAATATAAAACAGAGATGCTTGATCCAACATATTCAGGTATAACTTACCCATATCTATACAAATAGTCCTCATTTAGCAACTACTTTGGATAGCGCCCATTCACAATTACCATGGTGATGAAAGTGTAACTTGGCACCAATCTCTGCGTTTATGACAACAAAAGTCTTCAGTGTGAAATTGATTAAGATCTGGTCAGTTTCAAACAGCAGCTGCCTGGGAGGGTTTTAATCAACTAAGGTCACAGAACTGAGTTTGTTGTAGTTAGCACTTTTTAGGGACTTCTGTATGGTAGAGAAAAGCAGCCAGAAAGAGCTTGTTTAAACTATCTCTCTGCCCTCCAAGGGAACAAAAAAAGGGGGGGGGGAGATTGAGTCAGGCACAGGCCACTGTACCAGAGAACTTTAAATGAGATGACAGCCACCAGCAATCTTCACAATGCCTCTGTGTCTCTTTCAGTCACCTAGTTCACTTAGCAACTATTTCACCAAAACCAGTTGCACAGGGGTGGGTTCTGACCAGGGGTGGGTTCCAACTTACCTCGCTGCCGGTTCGTTCCCTCCCGCGCCGCGCCTCATCGGCGCGTGCGTGCTTTGCACGTGTGCGCATGCGCATGCGCAGTAACAAAAAATCCAGGGGGGGAAACAAAGCCGAAAAAAAGATGGCAACCGCATGCACAGTGCTGGAATAAAATAAATAAATAAATAAAAATTTAAAAAAATTAATTAAAAAAAAAAAAAAAGATGGCGGCCCCCATGGACCGGCACCGACCGATCCGGTTCGGTGACATCATCGTGATGTCACCAGCGGGCCACTACCGGTTTGGGAGAATCGGTCCGAACCGGGAGGAACCCACCCCTGGTTCTGACTTACCTTGCTGCCGGTTCGCTTCCTCCCGCACCGCGTGGGCACGCGCACACATGTGCTGAAAATCCAGCTTCTGCGCATGCGCAGAAGCAAAAAACAAGATGGTGGCACCTATGGCGTCGCCGAGAAAGCCGGTTCGGGGGCGTGTCCAGCCGTGTCCAGCTGCTGGTTCGGCGAGCAGGGGGAAATTCCCGCTACCGGTTCTAAAGAACTGGTCCGAACCGGCAGGAACCCACCTCTGCAATTGCAGACACCCAATGAGTATTACCTGTCTACATTGTACAAATGTGTTATGCGTTACTGGAAGACTATATTCTGTTACAGATCAATAAAGTGACAAAAATTCACATGCTATTTCTCAGGTCTTGATCCAGTAATTCTATTCAATTTGCTTTCATCTCTTTCATTTTATATGCCAGCTCCCACCACTTTTTGGCCTAAGTCCTTGGATTCAGTTCAAAGCCTTACCACTGGATTTCATTTTCAATGCATGTAACTGGCTTCTATCAGTAGAAAACTAGTTTTTCAATTTGTTTGAAATAATTCAATAAAAACTTTAAATTGAATGAACAAGGATAGAGTTACCCACTGTGGGCTGCAGAAATCCAGATGACCACTAGATAAAAGATATAAGAAATTCAGAAAACATTAACTCCTTGCTGGCATCTTATGTCTGGACTTTTGCTAACTGGATCTCATAGCCCAAAACAGGTTGTTTGTGAACTAAAATAGACTTACAGTACATACATGCAAAGATGTATGAAAAATATAAAAGGAAATCAGAATGCCCAAGGATAAAGCTCCAAAGTTTTGATGATATAATTAGGACTGTCCTGGAACACAGGGACAAATCTGCAGTTTCTCAACTGCCCCTTTTCAAATTTACCATGGCAAATGGTAACTGGAGAGTTATGGCTACTATACACCTTCAAACAGCTTTTATGGTCTTTAGGACCTTTGGGAATCTTGACTAATGTTTTAAGATAGCCAGGATTCCTTGAGATAATTTATGAGTAATGGAAAAACAGAATGGGGGTGAGAACTTTCATTCATATCACTGCAAACGCCCAGTGTACAAAAATAGATCAATGGGACAGACCTATATGCCCAAACCTTTATATTTATAATGTGACTGAATATTATGCACCCATTATAAATAAAAGAGATAAATCTGTTTTACTTTGGATCATCAAAATTTCATTTTTAATGTGTGCCTTTGTCTACATAGAAAAGTGACAATATAGGTTGTCTCATCTCATTTTTTCCTGCCCTGCCCTGCCCTGCCCTGCCCTGCCCTGCCCTGCCCTGCCCTGCCCTGCCCTGCCCTGCCCTGCCCTGCCCTACCTCACTTTACCTTACCTTACCTTACCTTATCTTAGTTTTTTAAAAAATGACTATATCCTCACGGTACAATTAGTAGAGTTTGTGAACTTATTTTTTGGTGAAAATTTATTTAATTTACTCTATTTTTTTAATACTGCTGCACTCTACAAAGATTCATAATGATTTGCAGTTAACACCCAGTAATCACACTGTAATACATAAAACATCAATTGTTTAACAATAATAATTATTAAAGTTTAAACATTTAAATTATATAAAGTTTCCTTCTAAAAGTCAGTCTCTGGGGAAGGCTATTGTAATCCAAGATTACTTGTAGTTAGTAACCAAGTGTAAACCAAAACTAAGGGCAGACTAGTCCTCCTTCTTGAAATTGGTATCCTCTATTAGTACACCAAAAATACAGGAACAAGAAAACTAGACTCTGGTGGTTTTGAACTGCCCATAAATGAATTCCATGCATGAAAGCAGTCATTTGCCCGAATTCTTGTATTACCACGGCAACTTTACTCCTAATAAATCTTATTATTCCAAGCTTAGAGAGAATTGGTCTTTGTTTTTCTTCTCCAGTCCTGATTGTTGCTAGGGTGATACGACAGCTATTCCAAAGGGGTGGTAACACAACAGTAAAGCACAACGTATCATACTATAAATTTAGGGTAGAAGGCATTATTAACCATTATCAGTTTTATATTAAGAAATTTATATGAGCTCTGGAAATGTTTACTTTCTAGTATGCAAATATAATTTCATGGTATCAAATGTCCATAATGCTGTCCCCTTTTTTTCCCTTGTGGCACAGTGTGCATTTGCCACATTAATGCACATGACATATTGCATGTATTTTCAATTGATATTTACAGTCATTTCTGTAATATCATTAACTGCCATGAGAAATCCTTTGCTATTTCTTTTTCGCTAAATACTAAAGAAAGGAAATCATAATTAGACTGCAAGGTACTTTGGCATTTCCCCCTCTTCTCTCTTACCCCCATTTTGTTTATAGTTGGCTGCTATTATTCTTTGCAAGAGAAAGATGCTGTCATTAGTAGTATTATCACCTACCGGTAGGAATAATGTCCATGGGTTTTATATGCAGGTTTATAGATGAAAGGTATAAAATAAATTAAGGGGAGGGGCAGAGAAGACAGACAATGAGTGGATGACAATTGAAAAAGAGAAGCAAAAGATATGAATTTACATTTTAGCAATAGAATAATCCTACAGTAGGAGTACCAGAATTGGGTTGCCACTGATTCAATATGATAGCAACCAGTTCAATGTTCAATATACAACTTTTTGCACCATCTGGTGATCATTAGGATTTTTGCAGCCCAGATATGGAAGATCTAGCATTCACAAACCTACTACTTCATTCTGAAGAGGTTCAGCATAGACATGCAGAACAAACTACAATGATGCAAAAATGAGAAGATATATGTTGTGATTTGCTGTTGTTGTGACACAAATCCCATCTTTTGTAAATTACATGGTTTGCATTGCACATTTCATCAGTTGTTCTGCTTTTTTCCCCACCCCACCTTAGAAAAGGTGACTATTTTTCAGACACATCATTTAGAATCTTCTGATAACAGTGGTCTAAAAATTGAACAAAATGAAGAAAAGCCAGATTGTTTACTGAGAAACCCAAACACTTCAGACACAGAACAAACATACTTAAAGATAAACTAGAGTCACAATGGAAATATTATAAGGTAGTCTACGTAAGGTATCATATATATGTCCATAGGGTGAAGAAAATGCAAGGTAAATATTGGTTGCCCTGAGTTTCCAGATTTTTATACCCTGAGACTAACTTAAAGAAACTAAAGAAACAAATCTCCTGGCTCAGTGTGTTTGGTGAAATATTGGGTGAAAAAAGTGTGACTAAATGAAATGAGCAGAGGTGGGTTCCTGCCGGTTCAGACCGGTTCTTTAGAACTGGTAGCGGGAATTTCCCCCCGCTCGCCGAACTGGCAGCGATGGGCAGAGGGGCGCGCCCCCGAACTGGCTGTCTCGGTGGCGCCCTAGGCGCCGTATCATATATATGTCCATAGGGTGAAGAAAATGCAAGGTAAATATTGGTTGCACTGAATTTCCAGATTTTTATACCCTGAGACTAACTTAAAGAAACTAAAGAAACAAATCTCCTGGCTCAGTGTGTTTGGTGAAATATTGGGTGAAAAAAGTGTGACTAAATGAAATGAGCAGAGGTGGGTTCCTGCCGGTTCAGACCGGTTCTTTAGAACTGGTAGCGGGAATTTCCCCCCGCTCGCCGAACCGGCAGCGATGGCGGGCTGGACACTCCCCCGAACCGGGTCTCTCGGTGGCACCATCTTGTTTTTTGCTTCTGCGCACGTGCAGAAGCTGGATTTTCAGCACTACGCATGCATGCGCGCTCATGCGGTGTGGGAGGAAGCGAACCGGCAGCGAGGTAAGTCAGAACCCACCCCTGGAAATGAGTCTGAATTATCTGCAACATTATAGGCTTAGACATTCTAGACCAGTGGTTCCCAACCTTTTTTCGGCCATGCCCCACCTAAGCATCTCTAAAATCCTGATGCCCCCCCCCATGACATATAATTCTTACTATTCAAAAAGTGAAATCCTACTCACGTGAAGGAAGCCTAAAAGGCCATTAATGTGGTTTAAACAAAGTTCCAATTGCCCCCATTAAAAATCAAATTGCCCCCTGTGGGGCGTGGGCCCCACATTGGGAACCACTGTCTCAACCTGTCAGGAAAAACGAAGTCAACCACAATAGCGGCAAAACTGCGAATAAACTTTATTCCTATAAACAGGCCTAGTCTCGGAACACGGCGAGATGGCATTTAGTCCATGTAAAGTCAGTGCTGGGAGCGTCTGCCTTCCAGCACTGCTTTTCAATTGTGCACCCCACCCCCAATCACCCAGCAGCCACACACACCCTGGCAGCCAACATCCGGCTGTACAGGCTAGGTTCCGGCAGCCTAATCTCCGGGCCATCGTTGAGTAAAGCTGTCCCGTTCATGAGGAGCCGCCCAGCTTTGCGCCGGCTGCATCAGCTGTGAGGCGGCGGCACGGCGAACACGGGGAATCAGCTGAGAGGCACAGAGGGAGCTCGTCATATTCCAGGCTCCTCTGTGCCGAACTCATGGATGCCAGAATGCCATGTCGTTGACCGCCGTCGCCCTCACCGAGCTGCACCCCTCCAGGTATGGCAAGCCCACGGACTGGGCTCAACAGGCGGCTCCCCTCTACCAGGGGTCCACCTGGAAGACACAACATAGACATGTTAGTTGTTGTAGCATGACATGTAGAATAGAATAGAATATAATTATTGGCCAAGGGTGATTGGACACACAAGGAATTTGTCTTTGGTGCATATGCTCTCAGTGTACATAAAAAGACAAGATACATTCGTCAAGAATCATAAGGTACAACACTTAATGATTGTCATAGGGTACAAATAAGCAATCAGGAAACAATCAATATTAATATAAATCGTAAGGATACAAGCAACAAGTTACAGTCATGCAGTCATAAGTGGGAGGAGATGGGTGATAGGAACGATGAGAAGACTAATAGTAATAGTTATGAAGCCTTAGTGAATAGTTTGACAGTGGTGAGGGAATTATTTGTTTAGCAGAGTGATGGCATTCAGGAATTCAGGAAAGTAATTGTTTTTTCTACAGTTCTGATTATCCTCTGAAGTCTGTGTCTGTCTTGTTGGGTTGCAGAACCAAACCAGACAGTTATAGAGGTGCAGATGACAGATACAGGAAACGTAGCCAATTTCCCTTCCCCCCCCCCCGTTTCCCCGGATATTGTCAGTGGAACTGTCGCACCAGGCAATTTGCATTCACGTCCCGTTCTGGCACACAGGATGCTTCGGTGGCGGGATATCCCTTCCATTGGACTAAATATTGGGGTTTCCCCCTATAGACTTGGGAGTCTAGGATTTTGTCTATTTCATAGTAGTCTGATCCCACGGGCCCGGGAGGTTTTGTTAGGGGTCTTATCCTGGTGGCTTCTACAGGTTTTAATAAGCTACTATGAAACACAGGATGCACCCGGCCTAGTAAGGACGGGAGCTTCAGTTCCACAGTTACTGGGTTAATCACTCGGATGATAGGGAACGGGCCTAGGTACTTTGGGCCTAGCTTTTTGCATGGTATCCTCAGTTCGAGGTACTTTGTTGAGAGGTACACTAGGTCACCAACCTTAAAGGGTTTCGGTGTTGCCTGTTTCTTATCAGCTTGTATCTTATATGTCTCGGCCGCTTGTTGCAATGCCCTTTTCACAGGCCCCCAGACATCCTGTATCGTATCCGCCCATTCCTTCGGGGTTCTAGAAATCTGGGGGGCAGGGGCCCACTCGGGTATGGCTACAAACTCTATCCCATTCACTACCCGGAAGGGGGTGAACCTGGTACTCCTGTGGACTGTATTGTTATATGCCACCTCTGCAAAGGGAAGGAGGCTTGCCCAATCCTTCTGCTGGTACCCGACGAAGCATCTCAGATAGCATGGGCTCAGATGGCATTGGCTCTTTTGGTGGCCCCGTTGGTGCTGGGGTGGAATGCAGAGCTCAGGCCCTGGGTAGAGCTGATTAGCTGAACAAAATAACACCAAAATTTGGCGGTGAATTGAACACCTCTATCTGAGATAATATAGCGGGGTACCCCATGGAGGTGATATATATGCCCAATAAACATTTTAGCAAGTTTTCATGCAGATGGTATTCCCCTGCATGGTATAAAATGGGCCTGTTTTGAAAATAAATCAATGACCGTCCATATTACTGTGTGGCCGTTACTTTCAGGCAGGTCTACGATAAAGTCCATGGCGATCTCTTCCCATGGTCGGACGGGATCAGCCATGGACTGCAGTAGCCCCAGCGGTTTTCTGGGTCTCGGTTTCATCATTGCACAGACCGGACAGCTCTGCACATATTCCTCGATTTCCGATCGCATATGAGGCTACCAGAATTGTCGTTTGGCCAGGTGTAGCGTTTTAAGAAAACTGAAGTGGCCAGCCTGCTTTACATCATGGCACCACCGCAGCACTGTAGGCCGAAGGGTAGCTGGTACATATAGTTTCTCTCCCTTCCAAGCTATGCCGTCCTGCCGAGTGCACAGTGACGGATTTTCCAATAGCCACAGATCGTGCAATAAAGCTGTTTGCAATTCCTTCATGAGACTATGTCCAGTGAGTGCACCGGCCCCCTGAGCCACTTGTTGGCACAGTGGGATGATGGCTTGCACCACATCCTCTCGGCGACTATGGTATTGGGGCATACGTGATAGTGCGTCCGCTAAGAAGTTCCTTCCAGCAGGGACGTACTTGAGGGTGAAACGGAACCTGTGAAAATACTGTGCCCATCTGACCTGTTTTGGTGACAGTCGCCGTGGTGTTTGCAGAGACTCGAGATTTTTGTGATCCATCCACACCTCAAATGCCTGTTGGGCCCCTTCCAACAAATGTCACCAAGTGAGTAGCGCCCACCTCACCGCGAAAGCTTCTTTCTCCCAGATGGCCCAACCCTTTTCCATTGGGGTTAGCTTCCGGGATGTATAGGCACAGGGTTGTAAATGGCCATCAGTGCCCTGCCCTGCCCAGCTCCGCCTGCTTCCCACGAACTTCCCAGGACATGGCCAGAGCGAGAGGCGGGAGCGCGTGGGCCTGGCCGGCGCTCAGCTTACCTTCCTGGCGAGGCTTGGAGACTGCCCAGCACGCCCATCTGCCGGCTCTCCAGGCAGCGCCACTTTCTCCCTGCCCTGCCAAGGCCCCCACCAGCCCAGAAATCGCGCTCTGGGATGGCACATGACAGGGGACACACCGCTGCTGGGCTGGAGTGCAGTTGCCACTGCCGTCACCCCTCTCGCCTTCCTAGCTTCAGCTCCGGGACCTTCGTGGGCCAGGAAGCGTCGGGGCGTGCACCTAGAGAGCTCCGCCGGCCTCAGGGGTCTGCCGGCCTTCGAGCTGGCGGGGGCCTTGGCAGGGCAGGGAGAAAGTGGTGCTGCCTGGAGAGCTGGCGGATGGGCATGCCAGGCGGTCTCTGAGCCTCGCCAGGAAAGTAAGCCGAGCGCTGGCCAGAGCACTTTCTTCCTTCTCCCGCAACCAAGAAGAGAGAAAGAGAAAGAAAGAAAGAAGATTGGAAAAGGCATGGATGTTTCTCATGTGCATTCACACATTCAGGGACGCCCTCACTTTCTCTCATCCAGATATACTTGCATACATGGAACCGTTTTATAAGCCATAAACTCTATGTCTCTATGTCCCCGTCTTGGGAGTTGGTGAATAATTTGGAATTTTAGGAGCATCTAATAGCTGCTGTCACAAGAAATTTGCCTAGGGGGAGGTTGCTTTCTACTGCAGAAGAAAGAGAGAGAGA
>QLTV01004225.1:94859-115542 GCA_003457575.1 Thermophis baileyi
AGCGGCAAGCAAGTGGGCGGGGAGAGCGGTGAGCGGGTGGGTGGGGAGAGCGGCAAGCAGGGAGAGCAGTGACCGGGCAACCGGGTGGATGAGGGTGGGGCCAGCCAGAGGTGGTATTTGCCGGTTTGGCGAACCAGTTAAAATTTTCACTACTGGTTCTCCCGAACCGGTCCGAACTGGGTGAATACCACCTCTGCATGGGAGAAAAACTAGGTAAATTTCCAAAGATGAAAACTCATTTACATCACAACTACAATAAATCCATTCTATAGCAGGAAAGGAGAGGAAAAACTCTTTTTATTAAATTAAATTTGGAATTAAATTCCAAATAAATTATAACTCTTGTGTAAGATTAGAGAAAAATATTGTGAAACCATTAGTGCTAGAGCATTGAGATCTGCTTATTTACATCTCCATCTATATGCAGCCTAGGGATGGAAAGTCTGTAGAGGTTCTCAGTCATCCAAGTCATGGTTGTCCCAAAAGTGCTTTTTCAGGAGGCAACTGGACTTTCTTGTTTTCTTTTCCTCTGGAAATTTGGGGTGAACACCCTTTGAATGGTGTGGGAGTAGGAATGGATTTCCAGAGGAAAGGGGGGGGGAATGTAGACTACAGGAACCAGGAGCACTACTCAGATGACCCTGAGGACCCAGATAAACCTCCAAGTGCTTCAACAACCCTCTAAAAGAATGCAAATTACCAGCTGCCTGCAAGGAATATAAATCCTTCCATTCCCCACTATCCTGTCAGAGCTGAAGAAGCTTCTTGGATGAGAAGCGAAACGTCTTCAAAAGAAAAAACAAGAAAGTCCAGTTGCCTCCTGAAAAAGCACCTTTGGGGCAGCCTAGGGATACATAGTTAACTGAGCATTCAGAGAGGTGTTTCAGTATAAGCATATCTATATAAATATTAATATAAAGAACCTATAATCTGATAGCTTCATTAAGTATCTGTAGCACAAGGGATTGCACATATTACATTTCTTTTCCCTCAAAAGGTGTCCCACATTTAATAAACCTTGCAACAAGCCTTAAAATGACCAGTTGTGCAAATCTTCTTTGATAGGACCTTGCTACTGCAATTTGACCTTATTTTCTTTTGATTAGCCTGTGGCACATAGAAGCACAGTTCGAGGAAATAAGGCAGCAGATGCAAGTTAATTGAATAAAAGAACCATGCTGCTTCCTACTGGAAGAGAGCATGCACACAACTGGCCCCCCACTATTTCATTCACACTTCCTTGTGAAATGTTAAAAAGTCTTTTTTCAACAAGGAAGATGCTACATCCATAGGGGAACATGAGAGGGTCTGCTTGGGTATAAGCCAGAGGATGTTCATTTAGTTAGGCAGACTCATATCTATACTGCATCTACATGTGTGGCTTGAGTCCACTTGCAGGCAAGGGAAGAGGGGAAAAAAAGAATGGTGTGATGTAGTAAACATTTTAATATTCCTTTTAAAAGATCTATATTGATTTTCCAACTTATTATTGCCCAATATGTATATAGGCTTTTATATACAATACAGTATATAAAAATGGGCAACCCTATACACAATTTTGTTAGAAGCTCTCAACAGCAGGAAAAGGACCAGGGCTAGAAGTGAAACTGTTCTTCATACCTATGGTGATCCAGAGTATATTTGCTACATTTACAGCTTTCTAATTTAATGATTAATACATATAAGGATGTATTCTTGAATTCCTTACAAGGCAAATCACTTGAAAAACTGGAAGAAATCAAAGTATTGATGATGCTCCTACAACTGAAATCATTGCTCCAGAGGAAGGAGTAGAGCATATGAACCCCAAGATAAATTTTTCAGATGCAGACCCCAATGGTAACAGAGCTCAGCCCACTCCATCAAAAGCTGCAGCAATTGGAAGTGGGTGGGGAAAAGGGAGGAGGATGGTCACATGACTACTGTGAGTTCACTGCTGCCTTATTATCAGTATCATCAGTAATGTTGAGCTCCCTTGAGAACACCCAAACAAACTTGGGTCATTCTCATTTAGACTCATCACATCTAGGCTGCAATAACCTACACTAAATGTCAGAAAACAGAATTTTTCTATTATTTTTTCTGCCTTCTACTGGTTGGGTTTCAATCCAAATATGATCAGCCTAATTTCTTGCTTTTGTTTTGTGGGAAGTGTACCCCAGGAGGACAGTGCCAGAAACCTCATAGCACCAGAAACCTCAGAAAACAGTGTCAAGAGACTCAATAAAACCCTTTAAGAAAACCAAGAAGCACCAGCTGAAATGAAAAACTCAGAAAGGCTGTTACAAAAGGAATACTTAAGTAAAGCCATTAAGATAAGGGGAATCAGGCTAAAAATAACTCACCTGGAACTCCCCTTTTCCTCTTTCCTGGCAAAATTTACCCCCAGGATAGGAAAGACAAAGCCCCAGGAACAGGATGAGCCCATTAAGGCAGGAAGACAGGATCCAGGGCAATCACTTTAACTAGAGGCACACAAATAAATCCATCAAGCTGCAGGAGCTTCAAAGGGGAATTAAGAATAAAAGGCTCAGAGTCACACTTCCAAATCGGCTTGCAACCCAGGAACGCTTGAGCTGTGTCACATCTGCTTTTTGCCTTCCTTAATTAAAGAATCCCACTTTCTGGCAGCTGCTTCAGAATTCATTTCTTTTCAGCGTCCGTAGTACTTCACAGCTGGGAACGAACCAGGGAAATTTCTTCCAACAATTTGGCGACCAACGAAGGGACTCCCAGCCAACCCAGCTCCCAGACAGGGCCTGGAGGACCACTACCTTGCCGGCACAGACCTTCTTCGTCTGAGGGTAAAAGCCTACGGACCCTGCCTGGAGCTAATGGGTAATAAAGGGTGATTCTGAGTCTTGTGCTCAACAGCTGTCAGAAAGAGGGTAAGTACCGTCTCTTTAAATTTAGTAACCTAGAGAATGAAAGTGTGTGTGAGTGTGTGCGTGCATGGGGCTTCTTCCTCTGGCAACAGCTGGATCCCACTCCCTTCGTGTTCTCTCTAGCCGCCACCCCCCCCCCGGCCTGCTGCTAGCTTGTCAAAGCCGTGACCGGCAGGACCCGGGAAAGCAAGGGGGGAGGACTGAAGTGTGGGACCTTCTGTTTAAAGGGAAAGCCGAGCAGGCTGTGATTGAAGGGTGGGAAGGAAATTTTTTTATTGTTGTTGTTGTTGTTTTGTCCTGTGAAAACCCAAAAGCAAAGCCTAGTTCTGAAGGTGCCAGTACTCACTGCGTAGGGGGCAACAGGTCCTTCCAGACCCACAAGGGATCTGAAAACTGGTGGCAGGAAAGGAGGTGCCAGTACTCACTGCTTAAAGGAAAAGCAGCAGGTCCTCCCGGACCCACGTGGGGTCTGAAAACCGTTGGCTTGAGTTCCCTCAGAAGGGAGTGCCCGTACTCTGTAAGGGAACCAGAGTCTCCCCGGATGCTTTTTTGTCCGAAAACCATGATGCGGAAATTTTTTTTCGTTTTTGTACCTGACTGAGCCAAAGTGAGCCCCACATCTGAGAGGGAACATGGGAAGCGGCAGTTCGAAGGTGACAATTAGGACTCCCATAGGAGATTTGCTCAAGGCATGGGATGATCAGCAGATGCCTGTCCTAGCCAGAATGAAAAAACGAAGAGCAAGAGAGATATGTAAGAAATGGGCTTTGCTGAGGGATAACATGAGAAAACAGATTTGGCAAAAAAAAAGGTACTTAAAAGAAAAGGGAAAATGTTGGGGGTTTTTTGTTTGTTTGTTTGTTTCTCTCTCTTCCTCTCTGTCTTCCATGCAACCATGTGGTATGTTTGTTAAGATTTGTGCCTTCCCTAATTTAACTGAGATTTATGGTGGGAATGACCAGTGTGTGTAAACCTGAGAGTTCTGTTTTCCTTTTCTGTTTTGTCTCTCTTGTCTTTGCGTGTATATGTGTGTGTAAGTCTTTGTGTGCCCTTGAGGTAATTGTAACTGTAAAATGTCTCCAATCCAAAAGACAAAAATTTTTAAATTGCTACAAAAAAAAAATTAAAAGCACTGGGAAAAAAATGTCTACCCAGTTTAGTCTGGCCAACTAGACAGGGTGAAGAACACTGAGTTCAATTTTCTTTCCTCCCTGTACTTTTAAGAAAAGCCCAAGTTTAAGAGGAAACGTTTTAAGTTCATTTATAAGAAAAAATTAATTCTTACATTTACTGTATGTAAATGCAAACAGTTTTTTAATATTGCTCTTTTGTGATGTTTAATGGATGCCAATTCTCTGCTGAGATGGAAATATCTGTCCATCCTTTTTCTGAAGCATGTGACTCCAGCCCCCCCCTTATCTGTGATGTCCCTATTTTGTTGAAACTGATTTATCTGTTTAATAATTGCAGTACTGATGTGTTTCCCCCCCCAAACTCTGCCTGCAAGCTGTCTACCCCCGCCCCACTCCACACACCCCAATCTCTAATCCTCCAACAATGCCTTTCCTGGTAGGATTACCAGCAAAGGGGGGAGGGGACCTTGTTCTCATGTCTTTCAGCCCTGCACAGATGACTCTGCAACCTGTGGAAGCAGATAACCTGACCCAGATGCTGCCTCCAGAGGAGACGTTCCATCCATTTGAGCCAGAAATTGGGTTTGGGTCCAGTCATCCACCTGAAAGCCACAACAGCAACCAGAGTGGCACAGACCTTCCCAAGCCTGACTGACCACCCTTACCACCAGGCCAAGCCTAATGCCACCCAGCAGACATGAAAGAAAGGACCGTGAGATGGACAAGTGAAGCCTAAAAGACTCTTTTCTGTTAGATTGGGCGATGGAAGAGACAGGACACAGGTTCACAGTAACTAACAGCTCTTTATTTGGTAGATCAGTGCAACCCAGCAGCCGGCTTGTCTGAGAGCTTGCCCTTTTATAGGGAGCTGTCAGACAATTTGGCCAATGAGGTTTGAGTATTTTCCCACCATTTTGGCGGACCAGAGTGGAGTCTATGCTCCCTCTTAACTTAATATGTAACACCCCTCCCCTCTTAGATAGAACATCAACCAATCAACAACTTTTTACAAATGTAGTCACATAGATAGGCGGGGCTTTGTTTAGTCCTAGTCGACCTGCGCAACTCAGTTGGTTCCTGGGTGGCGGCCTGAGTGGTTCGGCCTACTGTTGATTCTTCACTTGCCAATGGAAACGTCTGGACTACGTAGTGAGGCATGGCTGGCTTTTCTAGGCCCAACCCTTCCAGGAGTCTCCACTGGAGTCGTGGTTCTTCAGGTAAGTGATTCCGCTGTGCAATCGGATTTGAGTTAGCACATCATCCAGTTCCCTAAATTCACAGTTGGCAGTGGCTTTTCTTAATGCTGCTACATATTGGTTAACGGTCTTGCCCTCTTCCTGAGTTCTGTGGTGGAATTCGCGCCTCCTGATGAATTTTGACTGTACCAGCGCGTAATGCGCTTGGAGTGCGTTCTGCAGTGTTGCCCAGGGTACCGCATGCACAGCTGTGGGCGCGATCAGTGCCTTGGCTGTGTCAAAAACTTTGGACCCGCAATAACTTAAGTGACTGGAGTGGAGTCTATCCTCTCTCTTAACTTAATATGTAACATTTTCAATCCCCAGAAGACAGCTGGAAAGACTATGGGGGAGGGTGGAAATTCATTGTAAGGTTTTCTTTCTTTGCTTCATTCACAATTGTAACTGATCAGTTAAATGGATTCATGTAGGGATTGTACTTGGGAGTGGTTGCCACAGCAAGTTCTGAACACCTTGGATTTTTGTCTGGTGGGAGGGAAATTTGTTTGTATTGTCTGTATTGTAAAAGTAGCTGCATACACACGCGCGCACACACAGAGACACCCATTCATCTACCTCCACACAAAGCTTCTCCTTTTTGCTCTGTGGCACTAAGGCCCAAGCAGTCATATCTCCCTGCTAATTCCATGGGGGAGGGGCATCCCCCTCAGGCAATTCCCTCACTTGAACAGATAGCAGAAAAGAGATCTCCAAAACCCAAGCCCTGACTGTGACTCACAAATGATGCTGCCCAGCTGCCCAGTAAAGCAGGATACGTTGCACTGGTGGTCTCATGAGTAGGAGTCCCAGGGCTCATTGTGTGTAATTTTAAAAAATACTAAATAGCCTGGATTGCACACTGGCTAACCTCAATTTGGACTCACAAATCCTGGATGTACTAAAGTGAGAGCTAAGCAGGTTCTAGAACCAACCCTTGAAAATGGGAAGCCTGTAGTTATTTACTAAGGCAAAACCATGGCTGCGAAGAATTTTGGGGATTGTGCTTGCTTGAAACCTGTCTGGAAGCTCACAGAAAGTGATATCTGACCTCTGAAAATAATTGGCATAAAAAATTGGATACTGTAAATTTCTTTCCAGAACTTTTGCCCTGGCTGCTAGACCTTCATGGTTGAAAGCTCTCCTTTTGGGAGCCACTGAAGGAATCCTTTTCTGCTGCCTCTATCAATGCCTTCCCCTTTGCATCAGAAAAATTAAAAGCACCCATCAAGTCTCCCTGATCTGATCAATTTTTAATCTTTTGCCAATAACATGTTTGTTCCATCCACATATTTTGGCAAAAAGGGGGGATTGTAGGAAGTTAGCACCCATCCCTCTCCTAGGAAAATGAAATATTCTAGGAAATATTAAAAAGGCAGAATATTATATTTCCCTGGATGAGAAATGGAGAAACATGTTTTTTAGGCAGGAAGCACACACACTCTTAATAGCCCCCACCCTCCTCAATAGCCCACAGCAGATATCAGCACTTAAGTGATAAAGAGATCTAGGTCTATTCATAAGCAAATGCCCTCAACCAAGATCCAACAAAGGTAGGATTAGCCCTCCACCCATCTAACAACAGAACTCACCACATGGCACCTGGGGAGATTACATCACCCAGCAAGATTCAACCAAGCTTGGGACTCAAAAGACAACCTACAAAGTTACCCCTGCATGGCCCCATGGGAGTCTGACAACCAATCAGAATACAAGCTCAAATTCAAAGCCCAACAGAAGGTATAAATCTCTCTCTCACACCCATGTGCTTTTTTGCCCAGGACCTCAAAACCATGTGGTCCTGTCCACCATTAAACCATCTTTCCAAGCAGCTTCCAGGTTTCCATCTTTCTCCCCACTTGGAACTTGAACCCAGATGGACATTTCTTCCAACAGTTTCTTCATAAAAGGAAGGAAAAAGAGAGCAAGAACAGGTAACAATGGGAATCCTGGCAGGTTTTCTCTTTCTTGGCCTCAAGTCATCTGCCTTCCCTGTTTTCATCATATTTGTACCCCTACTTTGTTCAAAAAGTTTGCTTCTGCTTCTTGATGGATTAAGTGAAGCCACCTTAAAATCCAGCTAGTTGCTGCAATATGCTCAGTAGCAGCTGGTCAGACTTCTGTTACCCTAGCCATATTAATAGTATTTTTCTGTGTTATGCTGGAGTTACCGTACTCATATAGACTTACAAAATATTGTTCCACTTAACCATCTTCTGAAACTGATAACTGGATTTTCACCAATAATTAAGAAAACAAATTTTCACATTTACATAGAATTTAAATATCATTTCATAATCCCTGAGGACAATAATCTGTGCCCCAAATGCCTAGCATTTTGTACTAGAAATGTTACTGCTACAGTATCTATCTCTATAGGCTATATTATCATTTTTTTTAAAAATTCCACCTGAAAAAACTATATGATGTTAATATCACCATGGCCCATTAAGTGACATTTTCTAAATGTCACTGTTGTAGTTTGCAGGCTTTGTGTTTTTCTGCTGTATCTTTGTATCTAACATAATAGACCTATTAAGTGCATAGTATATACATGGAGTATATGGGTCTTTAAATGAAGACTGTTTTATCTTTTTTTGCTGACCTATTTGATTGTAATAAATGATATTTATAGTTTTAAAGCCTGAAATTCAATTTTCCAGAGTAATCATGCAGAATTTAATACAATTTAAAGATAAATTGCATGGATTATAATAATAATGTTCTTTTAATATATTTTTTTAAATAAAATGTTATCAAAAACAAAAGGACAATTCTGAGCATCTTGTTTCTTTTTCTTGTGCTATGTTCAGCAGTGCAGTGCAGATTAATAAAGATGCAATGTGCCTAGGGATGATCAGGGCATCAGACAAAAGGTTGCCCATCTTCTAGACTCAATTTCTCAGGAACAGACATGACATTTCAACTGTATATAATTTTGTTTATAACAAAATACCATGTACTACTGGGATCATTTTTACATACATTATGTAGTCTTATATATGCTATTTGGATCACTCTTTACTTGCTTCATAATATAATGTCATGTGCCATCACCATGACATTAGCTGCTAAGCGCAATAAATATAACTCTTCTGAAGCTGGTACTGATTGTAGAAGCTGTCACAGACTGTGCCAGCATATTCTGAGATTTCAAACATTAATTTAGGAGGATTTTTACATACACAGCTGGAAAAATAATAAACTGATGAACTAATCCATATCAGGACTGTTAAATGAGACTCATTAATTTATAGATATGATTTGCACATGGAACCAGACATTCAGACATTTTCTGAGAAGTACCATATATAATCACATTAGAAGAACAATTGCCAAGAAAAAACAGGCTTTAATACAAAGCAGTACAGATTTAAAATAATATCTTTCTTCTATGTACATTGATTCAGAAGTCACATTAGACTTATAGTACTCTTTAAAAAAATGCATAGGACTATACCTTAGACAAAAGTGCAACATCACCATTGAATTTACTTTATTTTGAATCCAGTCATGAAGCCATGTGTCTTTCTTTTCATATTGTCTTTTGTTACAACTCTTGACTTTCTAACATGATCTATAATGAATTGTATAGTTTTTGTTGCTGCTCAGTTTTCAGTTGATAGTAGTTCCAAAAATATTTCAAAAAATGTTATAAAATGCACCTTGATTATTAATGTATATCACAAAACTGTCCCGTTTATCTGAAAGATTTGGAAGAGATCTACAAAACTGAACAATGAATAAAGGGTGTTTGGATAAAAGAGAAAGCTTTCTCTCTAGGATTATCTAATAAAGACATAATTAACAGGAATGATACAATTGTTAAATAATGTGGATTTAAGGAAAAAAGATTATTACTTTCAGCAATGAAGGATAGCATGTAGTTTAAAATAGAAATGAGAAATGTTTGACCTCCAGAAATTCTACCAGCCATATCAATATGGTCAACAAAAGGAATAGTGTTAAAAGTTATACTGTTCTATAAAGTTTCTGTAAGGGTGGTCCACAAGTAAACCTTTATAGGAGTGTAGCCAGTTATATTGAAACTACTTTCAGAAATCTTTACTTTTTATTCTCCTTGAGATTCTTGAAATCAATAGATTATGAATTGACTGTGGGATATAAAATTAGATTACATCCAAATTCTGTTGCTGAATTACTGCTTATGACAGAAATTTACAATAGGTTATTTATTATTGTGCTTAAAATGTGTTTTCCTATTTGGTACATTTAACTTATAGCACTAATTCCTAAGTTCCTTCTTGCTTCAAACGCTCTACTATCATCCCAGTGCCGAAGAAGCCCACCATCAAGGAACTGAACGACTACAGACCAGTTACTCTAACATCTGTAGTTATGAAAAACTTTGAAAGGCTAGTGCTGTCCCATTTGAAAACCATCACGGATCCACTGTTAGATCCCCTGCAATTTGCATACCGAGCAAACAGATCAACAGATGATGCTGTTAATATGGCTCTGCACTACATCCTACAACATCTTGAATCTCCAAAGACCTATGCAAGGGTCCTCTTTGTAGACTTTAGTTCAGCATTCAATACCATCATTCCAGACACTCTTTTACTCTTTTAACACCAGCTAGCAGTACATGAACACACTTGTAAGTGGATCATAAGCTTACTAACAAACAGGAAGCAGCAGGTGAAGATAAGCAGAATCACATCAGATACCTGTACAATTAGCACAGGGGGCCCACAAGGATGTGTGCTCTCTCCACGTCACAATGATGAATCCGCATACAGACAGGAGGTTGAACAACTAGCCTCGTGGTGCGACTGGAACAATCTGGAACTGAACACACTCAAAACCGTAGAAATGGTGGTAGGCTTTAGGAGAAACCCTCTCATACTTCCACCTCTTACAATACTAAACATCACAGTATCAACAGTAGAGACCTTCAAATTTCTAGGTTCTACCATATTGTAAGATCTAAAATGGACACCTAACATCAAAAACGTCATCAAAAAAGCTGATTATCCATCCCAACATTACCTGAACAAAATGGACCAATTCCATAAATCATATTAACAAAGTTTGCTTCCTCTAGAGTCAGTTAAATTAACTTTTTCTTACTGTTTAGTAAACACTTTAAATAAATAAGCAAACTTACGTACAGCATAGGAATGTATGAAGAAATCTAGAGCAATATTCTCCTCATTCTTTCCAATTGTCATAGACAGAACAGTGTCACATGCCTTGGAATTCAATTCCCATTATTATACACTTGGTTACTTCTTTGTTGATGATGCAGTCTGCTATTCAAGTGTTTCCCAAAACATTGTATTGTGCTATAAATATTAGGAAAAGCATTTTCATCTTCTGTTCATTAAAACAAAAAACTTCCTACAGCTGGCTTTTCTATCAGTTAAATGATGGCTATCAGCCACTCATTTATCTTCTGAACTGCATTGCAGCCTAAGCTCTCTAGCTTTTTGACTCTTTTCAGACTTCCTAAGATGTCTTTCCTGTTCCTTAAATTCCTTATATGAGTTTAGATTTATAACTTTCCACTTTATTAATAAAAGCAACAGAAATATTATTGCATATTGTTGTGAACAATGTATGTTCAACTTGCTTAATCAGTATACTTCAATATTTTTGCAGTTGTTAAACACATGTTGTGCATGTTTACATTCCTAATTATCTTTATAAATTATTAGGTACTGTTGGAAGAAATATCCATCTGGTTCAGGTCCATTCTGGGAGAAAGACACTGGAAACATGGAGTTTGATTGGAAAGATGGTTTAATAGAGCCGAGGTGGCGCAGTGGTTAGAGTGCAATACTGCAGGCTACTTCAGCTGACTGCTAGCTGCAGTTCGGCGGTTCAAATCTCACCGGCTCAAGGTTGACTCAGCCTTCCATCCTTCCGAGGTGGGTAAAATGAGGACCCAGATTGTTGGGGGCAATATGCTGACTCTGTGAACCGCTTAGAGAGGGCTGTAAAGCACTGTAAAGCGGTATATAAGTCTAAGTGCTATTGCTATTGCTATTAATGATGAACACAACCACCAAGCACATGGTTCTGGGTAGCTGACCACATGGAGTTGAGAGTAGGTGGCTTTTATACATTCTCTTGGGCTTTGCACTTGAACTTCCTGTTCCTGTGCAAGAACATGTATTCTGTTGGCTGTTGTAGGGGTCATAGCTGGCTCTGTAGGTTGTCTGAGCTACGTTTGGTTGAAGTTTTCTGGGGGTGGTGCAACTGAGATGATGCAATGAAGGAGCTTGTGTTCTAAAAGGGTGTTGGGAAATTCCTATTATGGCTGAGTGCTAATCCTACCTTTGTTCACACTTTTCTGCAGGAAATTTTTGCCTATGAATAGAGCTACCTATTTCTTTATCTCTTAAGTGCTGACATCTGCTGTGGGCTATTAAGGAAGGCTATTAAACATGTTTCTCTATTTCTCATCCAGGGAAATATATTCTGCCTTTTTTTAATATTTCTCAAAATATTTCATTCTTATAGGAGAGGGGTGGGTGCTAACTTTCTACCATCCCCCCTTTTTGCCAAAATATGTGTGGGTGACACACACATTTTTCTGGCAAAAGATTAAAAATTGATCTGATCAGGGAGACTTCATGGGTGCTTTTATTTTTTTCTGATGCAAAGGGGAAGGCCTTGATAGAGGCAGTAGAAAAGTATGCCTTCAGTGGCTCCAAAAAGGAGAGCTTTCAACCATGAAAGTCTAGCAGCCAGGGCAAAAGTTCTGGAAATAAATTTACAGTATCCAATTTTCTATGCCAATTATTTTCAGATGTTTGATGTCACTTTCTTTGAGCTTCCAGTCAGGTTTGAAGCAAACACAATCCCCAAAATTCTTCACAGCCATGGTTTTGCTTTAAATAACTAGACTGCCCATTTTCAAGGGTTGGTTCTAGAACTTGCCTTAACTCTTAGTTTAGTGCATCCAGGTTTTGTGAGGCCAAATTGAGGTTAGCCAGTGTGCAATCCAGGCTATTAATATTTTTGAAAGTACACACAATGAGCCCTGGGACTCCTACTAATGAGACCACCAGTGCAACATATCCTGCCTTACTGGGCAACTGTGCAGCATCATTTGTGAATCACAATCAGGGTTTGGGGTTTGGAGACCTCTTTTCTGCTACTTCCTCAGTGAGGGAATTGCCTGAGGGGCATGCCCCCTCCCCCATGGAATTGGCAGGGAGATATGATTGCTTGGGCCTTAGTACCAGAGCAAGAACCAGTCTAGAAGCTTTGTGTGGAGATAAGTGGAGGGGATAGCCTCAGTCTGATTCTGAATGGGGTTTCTGTCTGTGTGTGCAGCTACTTCTACAAGACAGGCAATGCAAACATGCTGGACAAATTTCCCTCCCACCAGACAGAAGTCCAAGGTGTTCAGGACTTACTGTGCCAACCACTCCCAAATGCCATCCCTCCATGAATCCATTCAACTGATCAGTTACAATGTGAATGAAGCAAAGAAAGAAAACCTTACAATGAATTGCCACCCTTCCCCCATAGTCTTTCCAGCTGTCTTCTGGGGATTGAAAAGTCTTTTAGTCCATCTCAGGGTCCTTTCTTTCATGTCTGCTGGGTGGCATTAGGCTTGGCTTGGTGGTCAGGCTGGTCAGTCAGGCTTGGGAAGGTCTGCTCCATTCTGGTTGCTGTAATTATTTTCTAGTGGATGGCTGGATCCAAATCTAATTCCTGGCTCAAATGGATGGAAGGTCTCCTCTGAAGGCAGCATCTGGGTCAGTGTGATCTGCTTCCACAAGTTGCAGAGTTGTCTGTGCAGGGCTAAAAAATATGAGAACCAGGGCCTCCTCCCCACTTTGTGGATGATCCTCCCAGGAAAGGCATTGTTGGAGGATAAGAGATGGGGAGGTGGAATGCGGGTGGTTAGATAGCTTGCAGGCAGAGTTTGAGGGGGAAAAACATCAGTACTGCAGCTATTAAACAGATAAACCAGTTACAACAAAACAGGGACATCACAGATGAGAAAAAGGAGCTGGATTCATATTCTTCAGGAAAAGGATGGACAGATAAATCCACTTAAACCCATACAGTAAATGCAAGAGTGAAACTTTTCCTGTAAATGAACTTCAAACATTCCCTCATAACCTTGGGCTGTTTTTAAAGGTACAGAGAGGGAAGGAAAAAAGGTTCTCTTCACCCTGTTCTGCTGGCCAGGCAAACTCAGGGTGAAGGCTTTTTCTAACAATTTAAATGTTTTGTCTTTTGGATTAGAGACATTTAACAGTTGCAATTACCTTGAGGGCACACAAAGACTTAGACACACATATACACACAAAGACAAGAGAAAGAAAACACAAAAGGAAAACAGAACTCTCGGTTTTTTTTTTACCCTTGGCCATTCCCACCATAAATCTCAGTTAAATTAGGGAAGGCACAAATCTTAACAAACATATCATGTGGTTGCATGGAAGACAGAAAGGAAGAGAGAGAAACAAACAAAAACCCCAACTTTCCTATTTATATATATCCCTTTTCTTTTAAGTACCTTTATTTAGCCAAATTGGTTTTCCAGCTTCATCCCTGAGCAAAGGCAACTCTTTACACAATCTCCTGGCTTGTCTTTTTGTCATACCAGCCTGGATGGGCAATCGCTTCCCATCCCAGGCATCAAGCAAGTCTTCTACCGGGGAACCTACCCTGACTCTCGAGCTAGAGCTTCCCATGTTTCCCTATTTCTGATGTAGGGATTCAATTCAGCTCTGCTGGGTCCCCGGCAAACTGAGTCTCCTAGTGAAACTCTCACCCCCCGCCAGTTTTCAGACCAAAAAGTGTCTGGGAGGACTCTGGTTCCCTTTCCAGAGTAAGGACCCCTCCTACAAAGGGAATACTGCCATTAGTTTGCAGACCAAAAAGGGGTCTGGGAGGACTCTGCTGCTCCCTGCAGAGAGTAAGGGCACCTCCTTACCTGGCCTTTCCTTTCCTGCCACAGTTTTCGGACTCGAGTCCAGGAGGACCTCTACTTTCGTCCCTGAGGTAAGGACCCCTCCTTCTGCCACAGTTTTCAGACTCAGTAGAGTCCGGGAGGACCTCCGCCTGCTTCCCAGAGGTACCTCCTTTCACAGGGCTTTGCTCAGTAACTTCCCAGCTGGCTACCCAAGTTCAACTCTCTCATTCACTTTTCCATTCCATTTTCACATACTCTCTCCCTTTTCCCTACAGAAGGTCCTGTGCTCTGGCCTGACCCCCAATGGTTTCCAGACTCTGTTGGTAGAACACATCTTTTTACAGTTAGAAAAGGCACAGAGGGAGCAAGATCCAGCTGTGATTGGGAGAAGGGCCCTTTCACTCCCACACACAGGCATACACACATTTCCCTCACTTTTCTGGGCTTTAAAAGTTAAAATTTAGAGGTACTCACCTTCTTTCCAAGCAGCCTTTGAGCTCAACACTCAAAACTCCCTTTACTACCCTAGTTCCAAATGGCCAAGGTCCAGGAAAAATCCACCCACAGACACAATGGGTCTGTGGTGGCAAGAGAGGCTTACCCGGGCCAGGTCCATTGGTCAGATTAGCTTGGAGCCCCATCTTGGGGTGCCAAATTGTTGGAAGAAATATCCATCTGGTTCAGTTCGAAGCTGGAAAAAAGACACAGGAAACATGGAGGTTGATTGGAAAGATGGTTTAATGATGAACAGAACCACCAAGCACATGGTTCTGGGTAGCTGACCACATGGAGTTGAGAGTGGGTGGCTTTTATACCTTCTCTTGGGCTTTGCACCTGAACTTCCTGTTCCTGTGCAAGAACATGTATTCTGTTGGCTGTTGTAGGGGTCATAGCTGGCTCTGGAGGTTGTCTGAGCTAAGATTGGTTGACATTTTCTGAGGGTGGTGCAACTGAGATGATGCAATGAAGGAGCTTGTGTTCTGAAAGGATGTTGGGCAATTCCTATTATGGCTGAGGGCTAATCCTACCTTTGTTCACACTTTTCTGCAGGAAATTTTTGCCTATGAATAGAGCTACCTATCTCTTTATCTCTTAAGTGCTGACATCTGCTGTGGGCTATTAAGGAAGGTAGGGGCTGCTTTCAAAAAACATGTTTCTCCATTTCTCATCCAGGGAAATATAATACTCTGCCTTTTAAAATATTTCTCAAAATATTTCATTCTTATAGAAGAGGGGTGGGTGCTAACTTTCTACACTATCATACATGTACTATCATACATTTTGTTTTCTTACACAGCTTAGAATCTACATAAAATTTCTTATATGGAAAATGCTGATCACTTATAAATGCTTATATCTAAATGCTGACATTCAGATATGAATAGCACATAGAAATATGCCTCTGTGTAGGTGTTTCTGGAAATGATCTCTCCAAATGATTAAATCAACAGAACCCAAATCTAATCAACTGAAGGATAGATATCAGGAAGCTTGGTGAGTGAAGAAAAGATGGAAATGTTCCAGTTGTTGACTAGGTTTTGTACCTTCCACCTTTCTTCTGAATATAATAAGCAGGAAATGCTGTCAGGATTACTGAAACCAAGACAGCTAAGAACTGGTTTAGAATAGAATAGAATAGAATTCTTTATTGGCCAAGTGTGATTGGACACACAAGGAATTTGTCTTTGGTGCATATGCTCTCAGTGTACATAAAAAGACAAGATACATTCGTCAAGAATCATGAGGTACAACACTTAATGATTGTCGTAGTGTACAAATAAGCAATCAGGAAACAATATTAATATAAATCGTAAGGATACAAGCAACGAGTTACAGTCATACAGTCATAAGTGGGAGGAGATGGGTGATAGGAACGATGAGAAGACTAATAGTAATAGTAATGCAGCCTTAGTGAATAGTTTGACAGTGGTGAGGGAATTATTTGTTTAGGAAAAAACTGTTCTTGTGTCTAGTTGTCTTGGTGTGCAGTGCTCTATAGCGTCGTTTTGAGGGTAGGAGTTGAAACAATTTATGTCTAGGATGCAAGGGGTCAGTGAATATTTTCACGGCCCTTTTTTTGACCTGTGCAGTATACAGGTTCTCAATGGAAGTCAGGTTGGCAGTAATTGTTTTTTCTGCAGTTCTGATTATCCTCTGAAGTCTGTGTCTGTCTTGTTGGGTTGCAGAACCAAACCAGACAGTTATAGAGGTGCAGATGACAGACTCAATAATTCCTCTGTAGAACTGTATCAGCAGCTCCTTGGGCAGTTTGAGCTTTCTGAGTTGGCGCAGAAAGAACATTCTTTGTTGTGCTTTTTTGATGACGTTTTTGATGTTAGCTGACCATTTTAGGTCTTGAGATATGATAGAACCTAGAAATTTGAAGGTCTCTACTGTTGATACTGTGTTGTCTAGTATTGTAAGACGTGGTAGAATGGGAGGGTTTCTCCTAAAGTCTACCACCATTTCTACGGTTTTGAATGTGTTCAG
The DNA here is from genome assembly GCA_003457575.1 of Thermophis baileyi. Taxonomy (NCBI): domain Eukaryota; kingdom Metazoa; phylum Chordata; class Lepidosauria; order Squamata; family Dipsadidae; genus Thermophis; species Thermophis baileyi. The sequence continues at coordinate 111,505 of QLTV01004225.1, forward strand.
TTCCAGATTGTTCCGGTCGCACCATGAGGCTAGTTGTTCAACCTCCCGTCTGTATGCGGTTTCATCGTTGTCTCGAATGAGACCAATCACTGTTGTATCAACTGCAAACTTCAGTAGTTTAACAGATGGATCGTTTGAGATGCATTTGTTTATTACTGAAATAAATATAAGAATAAAGGTAAAGGTTCCCCTCGCACATATGTGCTAGTTGTTCCCAACTCTAGGGGGCGGTGCTCATCTCCGTTTCTAAGCCGAAGAGCCTGCACTGTCCGAAGACGTCTCCATGGTCATGTGGCAGGCATGACTAAATGCCAAAGGTGCACGGAACGCTGTTACCTTCCCACCAAGGTGGTCCCTATTTTTCTACTTGCATTTTTACATGCTTTCGAACTGCTAGGTTGGCAGAAGCTGGGACAAGTAACGGGAGCTCACTCCGTTATGCGGCACTAGGGATTTGAACCGCTGAACTGCCGACCTTTCTGATCGACAAGCTCAGAGTCTTAGCCACTGAGCCACCACGTCCCTATAAATATAAGAATATGTTTATAAATTAGATTGTGTTTCAATCTAATCTTGTAAATTCAGTCTCGATACAATGTGAACTTTTTTCAATGCATTTTGAACATCTTTCAAGTAACGTAGTCCTCGACTTACAACAGTTTGTTTAGTGACCATTCAAAGTTACAACGGCACTGAAAAAAAGTGATTTATGACTGTTTTTCAGTTATGACCTTTCCAGCATCCCCATGATCATGTGATCAAAATTCAGATGCTTTGCAACTGGTTCATATTTATGACCATTGCTGTGTCCCAATGTCATGTAATCACCTTTTGTGACCTTCTGACAAGCAAAGTCAATGGGGAAACCAGATTCACTTAACTTGGTTACCAACTTATCAACTGCAGTGATTCACTTAACAACTGAGGCAAGAAAAGTCATAAAATGGAGCAAACTACACTTAACAAATGTCGCACTTAACAACAGAAAGTTTGGGCTCAATTGTGGTCGTAAGGCAAGGACTACCTTAATCTTGAGCTATGGAGTAGACAAGGCACATTATGAAAACTCTAAAAGTGCTCAAAGCTAAATTAATAGATGTAGTTTATTAATTTATAAAGTATTTGGTGCTGGGATACACAGGAAAGACTAATAAAGTGTTTCGGAAAAGATAATTTGCTTCCCCTTGTCAGGACTATTTGATAATCTTTCTGGAAGGAAATGTTTTTATAAAATGTAATCATACATTTTATTATTTTCTCAATTATTTTCCTCTTCAAACTAGCAGTTAAAACTGCATATATAAAGCTTTTCAACAAAATTCATCAGTTTGGAAATTTAGATAAATTCAGTCTCTGTTCTACCTCAATACCTCATGCCATTCTCTTGTCAAATAAATAGAAAAGTTTTAATTTTCTAAAAAAACTTTTCAGTCTCCATATGAACTCCTTGATCTCATGCAATATTCATCCTCAGGATACTAACTTCAAGTTTGAAAGACATGTGCATGTGACAAAATAAGTGTGAGTGTGTGTGTGTGTGTGTGTGTGTGTGTGTGTGTGTGTGTGTGTGCGGCTGTGCGTGTGCACGTATTTAACTAAAAGAAGTAAAAATGACAGTCAGAATTTCTGCAACAAGTAGATCTGCAACTTCTGCAAGCATTTTTCACAGATATTTTAAATAACTACATTTCAAGCTTCATGAGAGGTACAAATCGTAACATTGTTTGGCTTCTGTAATTTACCTCAGTCATAAAGGACTGGTAAATTAGACTATGCTTCATTGTGATTTTGTTTCACTCAAGGATATTACAATTTGGGATTTAGAATTCCAGGGGTAATTATAAATACTTCAGCACAACTTATCTTACCAGTGAAATAAATTGCATATTTAAGAATATCTAAAGAGCTCAGTACACATATGTACACGGAACAATCTAACCTTACAGGGGGGAATTGCTTCAGTGAAACTCTCTGTGCACAAAGATATATTCCAGAACTCCATTTTTACAAAGCAAGTTGGAGGAGGGGTCGGCAATAGGCTAGATGGAATGAGAATTAAGAAGCCATTTCTTTCTTTCTTTCTCTTCCTTCCTTTCTTTCTTTCTTCTTCTTTCTTTCCCTTTCTTTCTTTCTTTCTTTTTCTTCTATCTATCTCTCTATCTCTCTATCATCTATTTATCTATCATCTATCTATCTATCTATCTATCTATCTATCTATCTATCTATCTATCTATCTATCTATCTATCTATCTATCTATCTATCAAATCTAACATCTATGTCACTATTTCTCTATCTGTATGGGGCACCATCAGTTCAGGTACTAGAATAGAAACTACGAGACTGTGAGTACTTGTCTTGCCTTAGGCATGAAAGGAGACTGGGTGATTTGGGGTCAGTCACTCTCTCAGTTCAACTCACCTCACAGGGCTGTTTGTTGTGGAGAAAATAGGAGGAAAAAGCATTAAATATATTTGCCACCTTGAGTTATTTATAAAAATAATAAAGGCGAGATAAAAAATATTCAAAACTTAAAAAAAGGTATCACCCAGGCACTACATGGAAATTGGAACAGCAACAATGAAGCCTCTGTCTCCCATATTGCTAAGGCCTGAGGTTTAATACCCTGATTTCTACAGGAAGTATAGTTAAGTGACACATCAGTTTTCACCCTCAACTTTTCAGTGAAACTGACCATGGCAAGCTTGTGAGAACATCAGCATCAGATATGTAAACAAGGCAACCAGCTGCCAACAACAGAAGCTTTTTGATTTATTTTAAATTAAGAACACTGCCTTAGGCCAGAACTAGATTTGATTATTTCTGACATATTTCAAGTATGTGTTAGGTTGTTGTTCTTTGTGGGCAGCAGTTTAATATAGCCAATGAAGCAAGAACACTGTAACATACCACATTCAAAAAAATCTAACATAGTATTATTCTCTTGCAAGACTGGGAGAAATTATCAGATAGAGATTTTGCACACACGCACGCACACCCATGCACACACACAATGTGATGGCTCAGAGGTTAGAATGCAGTACTGCAGGCTACTTCTTTTTTTTCTTCTTATCATTTTTTTGTTAAAATACTTTAATTAGAATCTTTAATTATCCTTCCGCAGGCTTCTGATTACTGCCAGCTGCCTGCAGTTCAGCAGTTCGATTCTCACCAGCTCAAGGTTGACTCATCCTTCCATCCTTCCAAGATTGGTAAAATGAGAACCCAGATTGTGGGGGCAATATGCTGACTCTGTAAACCGCTTAGAGAGGGCTGTAAAGCACTGTGGAGCGGTATATACGTCTACAAGTGCTATTGCTATATACACCGGGGGAGGGGGGTTGTATTTGCAACAACATTCTATGGGCACATCTATACAGTTGCAAGAAAAAGTATGTGAACCCCTTGGGATTACGTGGAGTTTTGCATGAATTGGTCATAAAATGTGCTCTGAACTTCATCTAAGTCACAACAATAGAAAAACACAGTCTGCTTAAAATAATACTACACAAACATTAGATGTTGCCATGGTTTAATTGAACATAACATGTAAACATTCACAGTGCAGGGAGGAAAAAGTATGTGAACCTTTGGACTTAATAACTGGTTGACCCTCCTTTGGCAGCAATAACCTCAACCAAACGTTTCCTGTATTTGCAGATCAGACCTGCACAACGATCTGGAGTAATTTTGGACCACTCCTCTTCACAAAACTGTTTCAGTGTAGCAATATTCTTGGGATGTCTGGTATGAATCGCTCTCTTAAGGTCATGCCACAGCATTTCAATCGGGTTGAGGTCATGACTCTGACTGGGCCACTCCAGAAGGCGTATTCTGTGCTGTTGAAGCCATTGTTTTGTTGAATTACTTGTATGCTTTGGGTCATTGTCCTGTTGCATCACCCACCCTCTGCAGAGCTTCAGTTGGCGGACAGATGGTCGTACGTTTTCCTGCAAAATGTCTTGATAAACTCTGGAATTCATTTTCCCATCAATGACAACAATCCGTCCAGGCCCTGAGGCAGCAAAGCAGCCCCAAAC
>QLTV01004225.1:115957-146238 GCA_003457575.1 Thermophis baileyi
GGCAGGACAGCTGTCAGCAACACATCCAATATCATCACACTGATTGGAGTCAAGGTTGGCTCACTCCTGGCTCCAATTAGCTCTTGGAGAAGTCATTAGGCTAGGGGCTCACATACTTTTTCCTCCCTGCACTGTGAATGTTTACATGTTATGTTCAATTAAACCATGGCAACATCTAATGTTTGTGTAGTATTATTTTAAGCAGACTGTGTTTTTCTATTGTTGTGACTTAGATGACGTTCAGAGCACATTTTATGACCAATTCATGCAAAACTCCACGTAATCCCAAGGGGTTCACATACTTTTTCTTGCAACTGTATATCCCCATAACATAGGCTCAAATATGTCTCATTAACTATTCTTGAAATACATGTCCTCACAACACAGACCTTCCCATATTGTCAACGTTAGCCCCAGGCTGCCTTGTTTCATATTTTCTGATCCAGTATTAAAGTGGAGTAATCCATTTTCTTCAAATACAAGCCTTGCTATATGCACAATATGTGGTGGTTCAGTAGCAATCATGGCCGTAACATGGCAAGGGCTAGAAACTGCCAAGTACTACAGGCATAGTCCTTCTCCTCTTGTAATTGATGACTTCTCTTCATAGCTATTATGGTTTAGATAGGAGTGAACAGGTACCATACATTTGCTCTCATATGCTTGTCTTCACAAAGCTCTGATCAATATTATGTTATCTTTGTATCATTGTGTGTAAAAAAAAAAGGGACCTAACTGCTATGTAGTTCACGTAACAAAGCATTGCTTTGTTGCCAGCTTGTTTTTACAGACAATGAGTATAGTAAGAGGGTGGGCAAGTGAGGGAATGAAAGGGTGCACCAAACAAACAAGTAAATTCAACAGATGAACAAATGAAAGAATGAGCAAGACAGATTAATGCAACACAGTGAACAAAAGCATGAGACAGACAAGCAAGTGAGAAAGAGAAGAAAATAGAGAGCATCAGAAACTATAGAGTAAGTGCAAGAAACAGAAGAGGGAGAAATAAGTGAGCAAGAGCAATAGTGAGACAAGAGGAAACATGAGGGATGAGTGAGAAAAGCAAGTTAGAGAAACTAAAGAGCAAAAAAGACAAATGAATCAGAGCAAGTGAAATGTAGAATCAGACAGAGGAATAAGGGAGAAAAACCTTAACAAGCGACAGGATGAGAGAGCAAGCAAGACTGAGAGAGATTATCCAAGAATATTCTGTAAGACAAGAACCCCTTTTGCAGTGCATGACAGTGCATGACAAGGACATTGTGGAAACATCACCACCATCCACTTTCCTTTAACATGACCTGCCTTAATCTTTCAGGGAAGCCCTACTGAGTGGTGCACTCATACATGTACAGTAGGCTGGAATTACTATGGATAATATCCTATAGGACACTGGACATAACAGGTTCCCAGAAGAACTCAGTCCAATGTTCTCTTACTGTGCAAACCCACAGGTTTTTGGAAACATGTTCAACTAATTCTTTCTTATTATGCTAATGATACCTTTAATCAGAAAATCTGCTATCTGCAACAGTACCTTCTGCAATGTATATAAAGTCTAGAGTCCTAAAAATAAGTCAGTAAGTGTAACTACAATGATTCATCCTACTAAAACAGAATTTATACTAACTTTAGTTTATAAACTATCTTGGGTTATATTTTCAAGACATTAAGGAAACAGCAAACATCCCACCGCTGAGATGGCTTGACATTGTTATGGTACTACAACACATTATGGAATGATTAGAGCAGTGGTTCTCAACCTTTCTAATGCCGCGACCCCCCTGCGACCCCCCCGCCGTACCACCGCGACCCCCTCCCTACCCTCTCCCCACGCAGGATGAGGTGATAAAGGGGGCGTGGCACCAGGGGTGAAATGCTCCCGGTTTGGGCTTGCCTGCGGGTCGCCAGACAGCTGGTAACGACAGAAGCGGGAGACTTCGCCCACCCGCCCGGATGCCGCCTTGGGTTCTTTTACCCTCTGCACATGCGCAAAGCATTCTGCGCATGCGCAGAGGATAGAAGAACTCAAATGGCGGCGTCCGGGCTACCAGCTGTCCGGCGACCCGCAGCACGGCCGAACCGGGACCTTTTCACCCCTGCAGTGACGGTGGCAGCAAGATGGCGGGCTAAAGCGCGCGGCGACCCCTGTGAAATGGTCGTTCGACCCCCAAAGGGGTCGCGACCCACAGGTTGAGAACCGCTGGATTAGAGGTTGATGAAATTAGATAGCCCTGGCAATTTATCCTAGTGATTTTTAAGGCAACAAATCCTTCGCTCACATATACGGGCCATTCCAAATAAAATATACGACCTCTGGGTACCCCTACGGTGACCATCTCCAACTTTATAGCCATTTCTCTTTATTCTGCCCCGCGGTCTTTCCCCCTTTTTTTCCGGCTTTTTTTTCTCTCCGTCCTCTCGGCCCCTTCTCAGAACAGCAAAAACACACAATCCCGCCTTCCTCTTCCTCCATGGATCAACGCCACTCTTCGCCGTCCAACTGCCTCTCGGAGATGTATTTGCCTGGGAGAGGAGGGGAAAGGGCGCCTGCCCGCCTACTGCCTGCGCGCGCCGCGCAGAGGTCGGTGGCGCGTGCCAGCTCCCGCTCTAGCCTTCGCCTCTCCCGCCGGTGGCAGGCATGCGCCCTAGCCACCCACCACCAATTTGGAGGCGGGCACAGGCACTGAGGTTCTTGCTGCCCTGCCCCGCCTCTCTTCCCGCCCCAGAGGAGTGAGAGAAAGACTGACGGAAATCAGGGCTGCTCAGACGTCAGACCGCAGCGGCGGCGACAACAGCAAGAGGAGGAGGAGGAGAGGAAGACGGCAGGGCTGGGCAAAGCAGGACAGGGAAGGACGCCTGGTAGCTGAGTCGGACGTATATTGGTTCCTCCTTGCCAACCCGGAGCCGCTGGCAGAGCCTGACAGATACGTACGCTGCAAGGACACGGACGGAAGGGAGGGGGTCCGTCATCTGCTCCAGCTGCAAGAGGGGAGAAAAGGCAGCAGCTACTGCTGCTGCTCTGCTAGCGAGGCTGCCCGGTCCACTGAAACAGCTAAAACCTCAGGCGAAGAAGCGGAGGTAAGGAGCTTTGAGATCGGAAACAAATGTGGGACAAACTCCGGAGCTAGAAAAGAGAACTGGGAGATATGTCGCCGCCGCTACCTCTGCTGCCGCGCTGTTTTCCTTCCCTTCCCAACGCCTCCCCCTGCCGACGCTGTGCGCCGGGAAGGGAGGAGGACTGAAGGTTAAGTCAGGCGGAGCAGGCGCTGGTTTGCCTGCTGCGAGGCCAGGGAGTGATTTGGTGCTGAACTGGGCAGACTCTGTAGGGCGGAGCGGCGGGCTGCCCGTGGGTGACAGGTTGCTGAAGCTCAGGGCGGAATGAACATTCCAGCTCCGGGCCAGAGATGCCCGTCTCCTCTTCAGAGGATGCTCACTAGAGACCTGGGAGATGAGAAGGCAAAACTGTTGTGCATTTGTGTGGGGTTGGATGAAACCATGGTGGAGGAAGGCCTTGCCCACTGTAATTCAGACTCATCTTCATCCCATTGGTCTGGGAGGAGGAGGCTAAGATTGTTGTGAAGCATCCATTTTGCATATGATGGGTCTGGGTGCCCTGAAGGAGGGCAAGCTTAATTTTCAGAGGGATGCTTTGGAAACCTCCAACTGCCTGTTCTCTGAAGATTCTTCCTTTGGCAGACATTGCTGTGAAGTTGTATTTTTGCCAAATTATTTGGAGAAGGAAAGGGGGTAAACCTAGTTTGTCTTCCACAGCATCTGACTTTTGATGTAGTAGTCCCAAATTTGATGTGAAGTATCTACATAACGTTTTCCAAGAATGGCTCTTGGAAAGAAATCTAAGAGGTAACTTTAAAATATGACAATTACATAGCTTTTACTGAAAATGTATCTATAATAAACTACTTTATGGTACATAATTATATTGTATGTTTCCATGGTTATGCTTTTATGGTAAAAAGTTGAACCAGTGAATTTGGATCTACTTGTATTTGCCCCCACTCCCCCAATGAATTTCTCTAATAAAATAATGGCTATTGTTTCTCTCTCTGCACTGAAAGAGGCCTGGATAAATTTAGTGAAATGAAATCTGATTGCATTTGCTGTTTAGGGTTAGAAATGTTGCTAAACAGCTGCTGCTTTGTGTTTCAATTGCTGAGGTCCCAGGAGTGGGTTTTGGACAGGGAGTGACATGGTTTGTAAACAATGAAGTCAGGGAGACAAGGGTCAAGTGTAGATTTATGGGTCCATAGATCTCCTTCTGCTAAATTTTGTAAAATAATCATTTGAAAAGATAGAATACCACAGAAATGTGTTTTTAACATCTAACATTTTACCAGTAGTAACATTTCATTTGAATTTGCATTCATAGTTTTTCAGAATAAAAATTACTTTAATTTCACCTCTGGTTCATTTGTTTGTTTTAGACAAAGTAATTGTACATTTTTGTTTTCTTATATTCATGGATTTAATGTTCTTTATTTTGATTATTGAAGCATATGTAAACGCAAGAAAATATTTTTAATAATATACTACTTTGCGTAATAAATATTGCAGAAAAATAAATATTGCATTTATCACATTTTGGTTAAAGTCTTTTTTTGAACTGTATTATGTTCTTTTATTTCTAATGGGATGCATTTGCTTTTTTAAAAAATTAATTGCTTTTAAGAAAAAATATTTTAGGAATATCTTGTACTAAACTTCTACTTTTTTCTGCTGTATTATATTTTCTTTTTGAAACATTTTAAAATAAGAATAGTACTTAGCACTAGATAGACTTATTTTAAAATCTTTCAAAAAGAAAACATAATAGGACCCATATGTTTCCATTTTTAGCACATCTTGTTCACAAAAGTATATTTGGTTTGGTTTTCCATATTATATATTCAGGTATGGAGATAAGAGTTCTTTGTCTGTGAAATGGAATATTGGAGATGAGCACAGGAAGATCTACCGGATCCAAGAGACCTTGGAAAGTGTTTACATAATAAAAATATGTTTTATCAGACTTGTGATAGTCTGGAAGAAACAGCAAACTTAGTCTTTAATATCTGTACTAGAGATCTACAGTCAATGACTGAATTGGCCCCTTAAGACCAAATTTAAAAATGTAAATATAAGAGAGTCAGAAGGTGACGTTGTAGCCTTCAACACTTCATAACAATGAAAATGTGTCAAAAAATCTGGGGTATTTCCATTGCAAAAAATTGCTAATTGAAGAATCATTGTCTCTTCCAGAGAAGGATAAATGCAAAGGATTTCACTTATAGGTGAATCTTGAAAATAGTTGCAGCTTACATGCAATAGCATATTCTATTATCAGGGAAGAAAACAATTATGTTAAAATTCTCACAATGCCAATAAAGAATAGGGCAGCTCAAGAATAAATTATATTAGATGAGGATGACCAGGAATTTGGTTTGTCTTGAGTGAAATCAAAGTGCTTCCACTTCTAAGCATGCAACAAGTACCCAAGACTAGATAAGAATTACCACAATAAAGAATATCCTTGGAACTGGACAATTAATGTTTGGTTTCAAGGATAGCCATAGAGTTTTGGAAAATGACTTCAAGTTTCTCTGTGAATCAAGGCTATGCCCAAGAAATATTGGAATAAAGAAAAGAAGAGGCATGCCCTGAATTATGAGCAACTGCTTGATTGTTAACTTAACCATTATGCAGAAAACAGCCTAGTCAGTGCAAAAAAGGCTACTGTTATTCTGCCATCATATACACTGTTAGAAAGGTGATAACTGTTCAGATTTTCCACTTCATAGCTCTGGATCGGCCAATCTAAGGTTTTTATGTCTGTTTATTAGCAGTGTGGCTGCTCTGAATCAGTTACACATTATAAAATGCTATTTTGGGAAGTCCCTATTAGGTTATAATTAGAAGGTATCAATGATCTTCTTAATGCATGGAGATAAGAGAGGAACAATGAAAACATTGTGTTCCTAATGTCACTAACTTTTTATCAGCTGGAACTACTACTTTTCAGAAGAAGCTGACAACATTAAAACTTTGAGTCAAAGTTTCTGAGGAATGTAATTAATATAAGGAATGTAATTAATGTAATCAAGTATTCAGCATCAAAATGCAGAAATCCAGCTTATCTGAGTTCTTTAATACCAAAAATGCCCATAGTCTATGGGAGTTGGTGATATTTTATTAATTATTTATTTGAATTTATTTGTCACTCAACTCTAATGAAGTTTATAGTGAACAACCGGATTTTCAAAATAACAACATAAGGATAGCGACTGATTCTTTCTTTAAATAAATAAAACTGACCCCAATTAGGCCTAAACTCAATTAAAAACCAGCTAGACTTTATTGATACACATTTATTTAAGATGTTTCTACTTGCAAAACTATAAATAGATTTGAGGAATTCTGTGCAGCAAAAATATATGCTACAGTAATTATTGTACATAAGCCATATGTGCAATCTTTGAGATGTCTGCTATGTAGAGACTTGACCCTCATGACTGATGGTTTCATACAAGTGGTCCTTGGTGCTCTCTGAGCTTGGTTGTTTTCTTGCAGATGTTTCATTACCTAAACTAGGTAACATGAACATGTTGGATAATGAAATGTCTGCAAGAAAACAACCAAGCCTAGAGAATACCAAGGGCTCCTCATTTCAACTTTGAGCTACAAATATTCTCCTTTATCAATTTCATATGAATGCTTGAGTTCCATGACATATGAGTTCAGCAGATCATGCACTTTATTAAATTTCTCCCACATTCTCTTTTTAATAATAATTAAAGCATTTTAATGCAGAAATAACTTCTATTGTTATGCATGAGAATTATTTGTAACAATAGGACTTTTCCCCAGGTTTCTGCTCATATATGCATTTCTGTATACCTTTTTAATTACTGAGCTATTGTGGTTTGAAGTTCCATTTTGCTAGTTATTCCTTCCTGTTCTACTGCTCTCTGATACAAATATCTTAAATGTTTAGCAGCTAGAGTCCCCAAATCCCTTTGTACATTACAGCATAAGTATAGAAAGATTGTTTTGGTGAGGCGGACTCAAATTAAAGCAGAAGTGATGCTGTTTAAAACAAAAGAGAGAAATAATGAGGAAGATTATAGATGGCCACTTTGGATGCCCACTCCAATGTCTGTCCATTCTCAATATAGATGTTCAATAAGGGAAAGCTTTATTGAAAATGACTGGTAGTTTGTCTCTATGTCACAAGAATGGTGATGCTTTTTATCCTATAGAGAATTTAATGAGGGTACATTTTGGCAGGAGTGGCAGTGTCTAAATTAAAAAGTTACGGACTGGATTCTGCAGAATCTGTTTCTATTTGCAGGATACAAGAGGAACAGGAACTTTTGTTATTCCACATCACCAACTTTTACCTGGATTCCAAATATTACCAGTCAAGATTAATTTCTATACCTATTTCATTCCCCCCTTTTTAATATATTTTTTCTAGGAAAAAGAAACAGTGATAAAACATATGAAATGTACTGTACAGATGGATACAGTAATGACATTGGTTGGACAAATTACAAAAATTCTGTAAATGAAATAGGATGTATAAAAAGAGCTTCTTTTAGCAGAGCTAAAATGTCTTTGCATAATTAGGGAATGTGTGTAAAAATGGGAAATTTCAAACGGGAATATATTAATTACTCAATTTCAAGCATTAAGTTAAAATATGTTAGTGACATGTATAAATAACTAAGAATTATGTCCTATGGAACTCAGCTGGGATTCCTTCTGACCATACTTGTAAATTGGATTTGCAAAAATACAAACCCTAAGATTTAGGATTGCCTTTGTTTACACAACTAAAAGATTTTCCAAAAATCAATCGATTCAAAAAGAAAACCATGTAGGTCCCAAGCAAATCGTCTTATAATGGCACTATTGTTTACAAATTATGTGTGTGTATTCCCTGTGCTGAGCAGAAATAGAAAATGAAATTACTTTGAGTAGTTTTTTAGGCTAGATTGCATGTGTTGTAACTGTTTATTTATTTATTTATTAATAAAATTTGTATGCCGCCCAACTCCCAAAGGACTCTGGGCGGCTCACAACACATGAATAAACACCAATAAAAACATAATAAATACAATTTAAAAATATCAAAAAACATTTACACCTGCATACATGGGCCAATCCATAGGTTATTGTTACAGTTTGGTTTTAAAAAGCTATTTTTCCTTCTTTTCCTATGCCTATACCAAGTTGTTTTCCTATGCCTATACCGAGCCGAGGTGGCGCAGTGGTTAGAGTGCAGTACTGCAGGCTACTTCAGCTTACTGCTAACTGCAGTTCGGCGGTTCAAATCTCACCGGCTCAAGGTTGACTCAGCCTTCCATCCTTCCAAGGTGGGTAAAATGAGGACCCAGATTGTTGGGGGCAATATGCTGACTCTGTGAACCGCTTAGAGAGGGCTGTAAAGCACTATGAAGCGGTATATAAGTCTAAGTGCTATTGCTATTGCTATTGTTACTTGGTACTGAAAACTTTTGTTCTGATTTAAAAACATTATTTGAAGACTCTGTATTCTTAGTAGTTGCTAATATTAATTTAACATTGATAAAATTGTTTTTTAAAATAATTTTTAAAAGTACATTGCATTGGCTATATATTTCATGTAAGGGCCAAATTTGGCTCTTGAAGGATGGTAGAATATTGCTATATGCTTTCTGTGGAAAAATTCCACAGATGTCATCTGAAGAAGACTTCAGTTTTTTAAGGATCAGGTCAGAAGGTTGAGCAGGAATGTGGATTAATACTGGAATAGTGGAAGGGATAAAAGCATATTGGGTGGATAAAAGCTCAATCTAGTGACGTACAATTAATGTTTTTAAACAGTATAATAATTTACTATGTTTTGTAAATCTTTGGTTAAACACGACTTTAATTTGAGGGAGTTTGGGGCAAAGTAAAGGTATTTCATTTTCATGCAATTGACAATGGAACATTTGATTGTATTGCATTAAGAATTAATATTTGTAAAGGAGATCATAAGTAATCTCAAATCAAGTTCTGTAAATGGATTCTGTTTTCATGATCAACATTGGGCTGCCAACATTAGGCTGCCATATTGTGTCAATTGAAAAATTTCTCCCAGGTGCAATTTTATTACTATGTAATAAAATCTCTGTGTCGCTCATGAAGGTGGGGACGGTATCTAAAATCTTTGAATTATGAAAATATCTCTGCCAAAAAGCATTGATTATCTCTAACTCAATAATCTCTAATTCAGCATGTAGTGATATTTTATACCACTTAAAGCACAGGGTATCAGAATTCATAATTTGTTGAGTTACTTCTGTGGGGTTTTGTTTTCTATTTTTGGGTGGGTTTTTTGGGGGAGATTAAAATATTTTATGCAAATGCAGATTACATTTAATATTCTTTAGCCATTGCCTGAATCTGAATGGTAACAACTCTCAAAATACCCAGGTAATGCAGTCTTCAAGGATCACATCCAAGTGACATAGATTTTTATAGTATGTTGTTGCTACTATTATTCAGAATTTTTTTCCTCTTAGTCTAACATTTTAATATTATGATTGGAAACTGTTTTCCTCCTATAACATTTGGTTTTAATGTACCCTGATAGGCTTGGACTATCTAAAGTGATTGGAAGAGTTAACAATATACAGGTAATCCCTGAGTTACGAGTGTTCCCTTAGTGAACGTTCGAAGTTACGCGATAAGCACCCCCTAGCATTTACGAATAAGTCCCAAAACTATGAATGTTTCAGCACCATGGCAATTGTTCGCCCTTACGAACAACCACAGAAGCTCTGCAACATTCGTCCTGCCTATTCCCCTCCGCACTTTGCTGGTAAAATGGAGCGTTTCCATCCATTATTCCTTGTCTGGCCTTCAGGTGCTTTGGAAAATAGGTTGACTCTTTCCTCTCTGTGACAACCCCTCAAATATTGGAACACTGCTATCATGTCTCCACTGGTTCTTCTCTTTACTAGACTAGCCATGTCCAGTTCCTGTTATTCTTCATATGTTTTAACCTCCAGTCCCCTAATCATCTTTGTTGCTCTTCTCTGCACTCTTTCTAGAATCTCAACATCTTTTTAATAGTGTAGTGACCAAAATTGGATGCAGTATTCTAGGTGTGGTCTTACTAAGACATTATAAAGAGTGGTATTAGTACCTCACGTGATCTTGATTGAATCCCTCTGTTAATACAATTTAGGATTGCATTGGCTGTTTTGGCTGCCGCTACACAGTGTAGAATCATATTTAATTGGTTGTCCACTAAGACTCCAAGATCCCTCTCACAGTTACTGCTATTAAGCGTGGTTTCTCCCAAACTATAAGTGTACTTTTGATTTTTCTTGCCTAAGTGTAAGACTTTACTTTTCTCTACATTGAATTTCATTTTGTTAGTTACGGTCCAGTTTTCAAGTCTGTCAAGATCCATCTGGATTTTGAGCCTATCATCTAGGGTGCTTGCTATTCCTGCCAGCTTAGTATCATCTGCAAATTTGATGTTTCCCTTCTATTCCCTCATCTAAGTCGTTTATGAAGATATTGCAGAGTACCGGGCCTAGGATGGAACCTTGTGGTACCCCACTGTTTACTTCCCTCCATGTAAAAGTAGTACCATTAAAGACTACTTGTTGAGTACGGTTTGTCAGCCAGTTACAAATCCATCTGATGGTGATGCTCTCTATCCCATTTTTTTCTAGCTTACCAAGAAGTAGGTTGTGGTCTATCTGTCAACTTCGAACTGAACCTGGCTGCAGCCATCTTTCTGTTCTTCAGTTGCCACACAGAGTGGGAAGGGGGGAAGGAGGTTGGAATGCATTACTAGACACAACAAAGAACTTTCTCCTTAGAATCAAGGTCATCTCTACTGGCAACAGATAAGGTTGGGAAAGGAGTGCCTGAAGAGCCCACCAATTAACCCAATTGGCCAACGTGACCTGTGACACTTGGGGATGGGGTTATTTCCTAGTTTAATTATATTGAAACTGTGGGAAAGATTTAGGTTTGGCTTTCCATTGAAGCTGTGCCAATATGATGTACTCATTAAAGAAGACCTTTGAGAAAGAGCCAAGTCTCAGAGTTCTGATTTGCTTGGGTTCATTAGTTGGAGCCTTGACGTTAAGCCAAATCTCATAAACCTACCCCGGGGTCCTGAGCCCCAACCGTCCTCCCGACAACAACGGAGGGATGGAAAAGACTCAGGGAAGATCGGAGATGGAGAAGATGGGGGAAGCAACTGCTAAACTTAGTGCTGCCCCAGCCAGGGCAACACCACAGGCAAGTCGCTCCGGTGAGGCGGCCCTCCCACTGGCGGCCAGGCCGAAGGTTTGTGTGGAAAGGACCGAGAAGCCAGCAATGCGGGAGGAAGCCCTAGCCATCGAGGACTTTTACCAAATGGAGGTGGGTGCCAGGCAGGGGTGGGTTCCAACTTACCTCACTGCCGATTCGCTCCCTCCCGTGCCGCGTGGGCGCACCTCGTGGGCGCATGCGCAGTAACAAAAACTGGAAAAAAACAAAGCCAAAAAAAAGATGGTGACCGCATGCACAGTGCCGGAAGTCGGCTTCTGCGCATGCTCAGAAGGAAAAAAAATTCAAAAAAATTAAAAAAAAATAATCAAAAAAATTAAAAAAAAAATAAAAAAAAAGATGGCGGCCCCCACGGACCAGCACCGACCGATCCGGTTCGGTGATGTCATCGTGATATCACCAGCAGGCCGCTACTGGTTCGGGAGAACTGGTCCAAACCGGGAGGAACCCACCCCTGCTGCCAGGCACAAGTGAATGCCAAAGGCCACTGAAGTGGAATTTCCCCTCAGGTCCCCTTGATCTCTAGCAGCTCTTGTTCCAAGATGGAAAGCGAAGAAAACCACCAAGTGGGATGAGCACAGGGAATGGAAGTACCTGACCGCCCTTCACAGCCCATTGGTAGAGCGGCTGAGGGAGAGGTTTGACTACATGGAGATCCAAGGAGTGGAGCTGATGCACCGAGTCGGACCACCCATGGTGACAGCAGATTCGCCGGCTCAGCTGCTGCTGACCCGCTGGTGTCAACCAACCCTGATGGCACAAGCGGCCAGTCCGCCTCCCCAACTAGCCAGGACAGCAAGTCCAAGCCAAAGGCAGAGCCCACCCCCCGCAAGGCAACAGTCAGCAGCAGGTCCAGCAGGGCAACCTCAGCCTCCTCCTGGATGGCACAGGAACCCACCGTGGCCTTACTATCCGGGGCCCGATTGGTTCCTCGGTTCATGGGCACCCCCTCCTCCTCCACCGGCAATCCCTCCACCAATGAAGGCCACATTTGACGGAGACCCAGAGAAATTGGTGTTCTTCCTCAACCAGGTGTGGACCCACCTGGATCACTACAGCCCAGCCTACCCATTGGATATGGCGATGATGAATGCCGTGATCGCCAACCTAGAGGGGAAAGCCGCGGAGTGGGTGACAAAACTCCATAATGAAGACTCACCAGAGTTGGGAAACAGCGAAGCCTTCGTGGGGGACCTGAGAGCCAGATTTGAGGACAAATCCCAAGCCTTGCAAGTGGAAGCTGAAATCCAAGACCTAAACCAGAGGGACCGACCAGCAAAGGAGCATGTATGGGATTTCTGCAGAGTGGCTGGCAAACTGAGAGACTGGACGGACTGACTGTTGATCTACTAGTTTAAGGAGGGTCTGGACTGAGAACTACTACAGGCCTGCGTTTACCGAGGGATCCCTGAGCGAATCCATGACTGGTACTGGATGCCCATAGCAATGGACCTTGAACCCAAGCAGTGCAAGAAGCGCAGCGCACCTGAATAGAAGCCCGAGCAGATGCAAGAGGGTCACCTGCTTGGACGTGGACCTGTCACCATGCCGCCCACTGACCCCCCTCCTGCTCCAGCCTGAGCCCCCATCAAGTGCTTCAGATGCAGCCAGCAGGGTCATCAAGCCACTGAGTGCCTGGCACCAACACCCCAGCCAAAAGCGACCCCAGCCGCTAACCTAAAAAAGCCACCGTGGAAGGGTCAGGAGAAGTCAAGCTTGGTATGCCAGGCCGTCAAGGTCTCCCCCCCCTTTGAGTGAGGGAGAGGGAACTCTGGCCCAGAGGGACCAGCAGCCTGCCCCCTATGACAGCGACGATGAGGGTGAAAACGACTTGATGGTAAGTGAAGTTATCTGCTCCTTTGCCATCCTCTCAAAAATTGTGGTGCCAAAGTCAGGAATCCAGGGAGAGGTGGATGCCTGAAAAGACTCATGTTGCACCAGGTGCCTAATCAGCCTACCAATGATTCTGAAGCTAGGGATCAGAGTGAGGAGACTGCCCTGAGCCATGAGGTTCGAGCAGGTAGATGGATCACTGACAGGAGGGTCCCCTGCAATGCACCTCACTGAGCCAGTGCAGCTATAGATGGGCCAACATTGGGAGATCATCTGATTTGTAATCGTCTGGAAGATGACAGAGGCAGTGATCCTGGTACTGTCCTGGCTAGACAAGTGGGGCCCAATGATCTAGTGGGAATTGGGAGAAAGATGAGGCTAGGAAGAGGCCCTCTCCCTCCTCAAGGCAGCCAGAAGGGAGGAGCTATCCAGCACCGGGTGGAAACTGAAGGAAACGAGCTCCTTAAAGCAGCTTCAGAGCAACCGCCAGGAGCCCAGCTAATCCCCAAAGAATACCGAGATCTAGCAAGGGTGTTCAGCGAGAAAGAATGTGACATGCTACCCCCCCCCCCCACCGCCCCACCGACTGTGCCATTGAGATCCTACCAGGCGCGAAGCTTCCTAAACCAAAAATGTACTCCATGACCCCAAAGGAATCTCTCCTTGATCAGTTTCCATCCATTATTCCTTGCCTGGCCTTCTGGTGCTTTGGAGAATAGCTTGACCCTCTCCTCTCTGTGGCAGCCCCTCAAATATTGGAGCACTGCTATCATGTCTCCCCTGGTCCTTCTCTTCACTAGACTAGCCATGCCCAGTTCCTGTAACCGTTCTTCATATGTTTTAGTCTCCAGTCCCCTAATCATCCTGGTTGCTCTTCTCTGCACTCTTTTTAGAATCTCAACATTTTTTAAAGTGTGGTGACCAAAACTGGATGCAGTATTCTAGATGTGGTCTTACTAAGGCTTTATAGGGTGGTATTAGTACCTCCCTTGACCTTGATTGTATCGCTCTGTTAATGCAGCTTAGGATTGCGTTGGCTTTTTTGGCTGCCACCGCACACTGCTGGCTCCTATTTAGCTGGTTGTCCAACCAGCTCTAGATAGGAAGTGGAATCCCTCAGATCGATCCTGTCTAAAAAGCTTTTGATTAATTTATTACATGCCATTAATTCTTGACTCTTAGTCACCACAGGTTTTCTCCATGATATTCTGGCCCTAACTTAGTCCTTTGCCTCTTCCAAGGGTGCCCTGATTGCCACCGTCTATGAAGGAGCTAAGGGAGTACATTGACAAAAACCTAGCCAGAGGCTTCATCCAACCAGCAAAATCCCGGGTGGCTGCTCCCATGCTGTTTAAGGAGAAAAAAGATGGGACGATGAGACTGTGCATGGACTTTAGGGGGATAAATGGCATGATTGTGGAAAACATGTACCTCCTCCCCCTAAAGCAGCCCGTGGCTCCAGAGCCGCATGTGGTTCTTTGACCCCTCTCCTGCAGCTCCCTGCCGACCCGGTCGCACGACCTGCTCTCCGCCCCGAGACACAAAAGGCTTAGAAGTAGGCAGGTATTTGTTTAAATGTCATACTAAGAAGCCACATGAAAACAGATTGTGGGCATTCATTTGGAGTTTAAGTATGTTTAAATAGGCCATCAGCTATTACTGAAACAAGTTTACAATTTACAGTTGTACCATATGCTTAGAATTCTACGTATAGATACAGATTTCAGAAATATTGAACATCTTCAATATCGGAAAATTAATGTATATTGTCAGATAACTTCAGCTGCTGGAATTGTTGACTAAAGTGTGGGATATTGAGAAACTTTTGCTTTATCATAGAATAAAATAATTATTTTGTGTACCAACATTTTCAGTAACATTGTTTATATCACATCCAGTTCAATTGCTTGTATAATATACTGCATGATTTTTTGATATGGGGAGTACTTTATATGAGAATGGGTCTCATTTTTTTTACTTGTTTCAATGTGGCATAAATTCAATAGGTATCTTGTTGCCTGCAAGAGGTCAAATTAAGCTACATATCTTGACATTTTGCAGGATATTCAGTAATAACCTGCTATACACTATATACACGAAGCCTCAATGCCTGCTGTACACTAATAATAAACCTGTTATAGCAAGGCTTTCCAAAATAATTATATTGTATAAAGCTACAATATTAGTAGAGAAGAAAAAGAATAGATGAACAGGATTCATTTCATGTGATTGTCCATGCCTTTTAAAAAGTCAATGTCTTCTTTTTTTTAAAAATCCAAAATGAAATGTCTGATTTAGTAGATAGGATAGTATCTACTGTATATACACTGACAGTAACTTTTATCACAGTTTTGTGAACTTAGCTTATTGGCTTAAAATAGCATGTGTGTATGTGTGTACGTGTCCATATGTGTGTGCACATGGGTGCAAGTCTTCAAGTCAGTCTTGAAAAAACTGTTTGGCTTTAATTCCTTTCTCATTTACCATATTCAGCTGTTTGTTAACGTGAAGAAGTAATTAACTTCAGATCACAATAATGTGAGTTCTGTAGCCTACTATTCTTGTGACAGGACCATCCTAAATAATTGCAGGGCAGTTGTTAACTTTCAATTGCTGCAGGATGACTCCAACCCCTGAAGAGCTGAATTTATACCCCTCTTCTCAAAAATCCAGAGTTCTGAAGAAATTGTAGTTTGCCAAAAGAAAATCACTGCTATTTCTTTTCTCCTGCTAAGAAAAGAGGGATAGAACATCTTGATAGAATGTATGGCAGCCTACACTTGCTGGCAATAGTAGATTCTGACATGCTGCTATTAGTGTGGACACAAATCTGGCTTTTCTCACCTCCCTTGGGCAAAAAAGCTTACTAGTTTTGTTTTCTTTTTTCATAGACATTCTAACAGAATTCACAGGTGTTTTAGCCCAATACCATAACATTTTCCTTGATTATGGGCATATATTTATTCTCAGGGCTCCATTAAACATCATCAACTCTTGCAGTACTTGTACCATGAGAGCTAATAATATGTACTATATTAATTATTAATAGCGTGAGTTGCATAAAAGCCAATAATTACATCAGTGATGAAAAAGGTTTCTCCTATTACAGAAACAAAACTATTAATATGTATTGTGGTTTAGTTTCATTTTCTTCTTTTATTTCAGATTGGTTGGAGAAATTATGTCACTGCATAATCTGTTTTGTCTTTTTCAAGTAAGACTATATTAAAGTCAAATTATCATCACCACCACCATCATAACCACCACTGTTTTAGTTGATGATTATAAATGGGAAAGATATATAAATCTAAATGCATAATTGCACCCGGATTCTGAAACAAACACAGAATGTTTGTTAAGAATAGTATTCATAGTTATAAATTAATAATTAATAATACATAATGTATAATATGCTTTAATTCAAAGTTTAAACACTGCTAATTTTCTATGATACTGAGCACAGAGGAACATTTCAGTTTAACTTGAAACTCAGTGTATTAAAAAGGCACCATGTTTAAAAATGCACTTTTTTATTTGATATTAATAATCTACTTTTTAAAATATTGCCTTATTTAAAACATTCTAGGGTTCCTTGAAAACAGTGGAAAAGTATTTGATTTGCCTACTTTTTCTTCTTAGCAGGTCATAATTATTGATGGAGAAGCTTGAAGGAACAAACTTCATAGTAGAAAAGAAAAATGACTTTTTTTTTTTTGGCAGTTTGGTTTGCAGTTTTACTTTCTGCTATCTTAAGGAACATTGTTTCCTGAAATGGTCATTTTGATGCATTGCTGCAACCTTAAAATTTACCACTGTATTTTTTTCTGTTCAGTTTACTTATAATTTGTGTTTTCTAATTGTAAACCCCCTCTAAGGAAAGGGGGCAGTAGAATATGTTCTGATTTTTCTATTGTATCATTTTTCTGTGCTTAATGTATAGTGCATACTATGTACTCCTGAGTCATTGACTGGTGTTATTAGATAACATTTATTTTTATATTGTATGTAGTAGTTGCTCAATATAAATTATAAGCATTTTTTTAAAAAATCATGAATTAATCAGGTTTGTTTTTTCAGTGTTCAGAAAGACTCAGACAAAAAAAAAATGTGTTTTTCAAGGGTAATACAGTATATGATTTTATGCGATGTTCCATAATTATTTTCTCAAAAATGACAAATTGTTTTTTCCAAATATGAGTTATATTTATGCATCAGGTTCATCTATAAAAAAATTAGTCTTAAATTACGCAGTTTCTCTTTTTGTCTTAATTCCTTCATAGTGATGTACATCAACTATTGGTATTTTCATTAGATATCCTCTCCAAAATGATGATAGAAAATAACAGTATTAAGCTACAAACCATATATTTTATAAAACTGGAACAACTGCAAAGCATAACTAGCAGTTAGATCTCAAGACCTATCATTTTTTTTCATGAAATCCATGAAATGATTTATTGAAATATTTCAGTTACCAATCAGGTCCAGTTTGCTAAGCTGTGTTCATGCAGTTCTTCAGAGATGTCCAATCAACTTATCAGAAATTTAAGTTTTTGTTAACATGGATGCTGTCTTTCGTTATACCCTAAATGTAATCAAGTTATACTTTTATATTACTACATTAATATATGATTTTTTTATCTTATAATGTGCTCCAGTTGCAACCATAATGCTTTCAGGATTGTATGAAAATGTGCACATTATATTTCTAGGATCACAAAAGAAGACCCTTAAGTTGTGGTGGATGCATGTAGAGGAATGTAAGCAAATCATATTTTTAAAATGAAAGTATACTTATAGGAATAGCAATGAAAATACAGTAAATGAGTCATTTGAAGTGTCTGTGAGCATATAAAATATTAAGAGCATATCTGTGATTAAAAATGTGACAGGTAGTTATGATATTTGTTAGGTTTCCTGTGAAATTATATTCATCATAGAAAAATCCTATGATAGACATACAGAAAGTATAGCATTGTTCTCACATTTATTTTCACTGGTATAGGTACATAATCATGAACAGTTCTGGCATGATTGCTTGCTCAGTGTTTAGCAAGAATGTGGACATACCTGTAACTGTCATTAAAAAGAATAATATGTCAATCCAAAAAGACATACTTATTCTGCATCTTCATATATGAAAGTTCAATAACTGGCCTGGATAGTTCATGATAGATTTATATTAAGCTAGGTATAGTTGTTTATAAAACCTATTGATATGTTTGTGTAGCCACAGTGTTTCTCTTTTCATTAAGAATGTAATTTGATGAATATGTTGTATATATGTGTGTGTATGTGTGGTACATAATTAATTATACAGACAGAAGGAAGGACAGAAGGTATGTCACTAAACTTTTTCCAATAAAATATCAACTTACATTTAATCCTAATTATAAGGATATTTGTTGTTTTTCATCATTTTGCACTCTCTACACACACACACACACACACACACACACACACAAACAGTGATATTTCTTTTAATGATATATTGCTCTGGCTCACTTGTTTTCTCTTTGTTTTTGTTTTCTTTGTCTCCTTCTATCGTTGGTTTATTGTGGAATTTGACCTTTTTGCTTCCTAAGAGCTTGGATCATATTAACAGTATATTGACATAATGTTGGATTTGGGGAAATTTTTGTTCCTAAAGGCTATAAAATCTAATGAGCAGATGGATACAAAACGTAAGAAAAAAATTGTATGACTATGTTATATTGTTGCTTGGCTAAGACAGTTAAGAAACATCCTTTACTGAAATTAAGAAGGTATCATTGCTTTTTAAGAAAAGATATCAGATAATACTAGTAGCAGTATTACCATAATATATTTTATGATGAGAATAATTTGTGCATAGGGCTTTAAGTGTGAGCAGACTATGAGATGTGAAAAATGTTCATGATTTACAATAGAAAAAGGTTTATTCCTGACAACTTGTAGTTAAGTTACCTCAGAGTACATAGCTGCTTTGATATTAAGTCTTGAAGATTTTATAAATAAAGACTTTGTATTTGTATGTAGTTGAATAGCTCTAAATGGAAGGGATGCTGTGCAGTGAAGCATCAGCATTTGTAAATTGTTGAGTGTTTTGTCTACTATGGGGGCTATCAATTAATGCTATCTGAGCATATTCCAAAACAGGTTCCAAAGCAGGCAAGCAGGATGTGATTCTTTTACTGTAAATAAAGTTTCCAAACCAGAATGAATAATTTTATCATGAGTTATTTTAGGGGACCTCAATTTCGGGCTGTTGTTGAGTGTAAATAGTGCAGCTGCTTCCATAAGTCACATGATACCATTATATGAAGCTTTGTTTAAAAGTATAAAATAACAGCCTGAATTCTTGCTCTGCACTCTAGCATTTTGTGTAGCTGCTTCAGTCTTTAAATTATCTTTGTTTACGGCTTAGTTTAAGTTCCCCAGGACTCTTCATGTAACACTCCAGAGATGTATGTTCTCTGTGTAAGCATATATACTGTACACATGCCTAGGACATTGTGTGATTAAAAGCTCTGCCCCCCAAAGCTAATAAAACACTGTTCTATTTTGGTGATAGGCACCCTTTTAAAAAGTTGCAAATGTTATTTTAAGCAAAGGATTTATGCATTGCTTAAAACATGTCTCTGTTTTGCAGACCAGATAGTGTTGATGTGGATACTTTGGGCAGCCTGGAGATAAAGTGGATGTCAATGACAGCTATGTAAGCTACAATTCTGCAAAACTTCAGAAATCCTATATAATGGAGGAACTATATAAGGACACACAAAACCTACCCATGGATGTTACTACTTCACCCTCTGCTATTTCTAACAACAAATTAGAAAGTGGTGTAGCCCAGCTGATAACAGCCGAAGCCTGGAATATCAATTCGTCAGATCTGATGAAGAAAGCACTTTCACCACTTGTAACTGTGCCTGCTCCATCAATATTAACACCACCAGCAGAATCCCAAAGTGGGGTTGCTCTCAAAGTAGCTGCCACAGTGCTTCAGCCAATTTGTTTAGGAGACAGTCCTGTGGTTCTTCCAATACATTTGCAAGTAGCAGGAAGCACCACTCCCCAGATTGCTCCCAATAGTAATACTCCATATGTTATGACTACCCAAGGCCCAGTCCCATTGCCTGTTCTTTTAGAGCAGCATGTATTTCAGCATTTAAATTCTCCATTAGTATTACCTCAGAATTCACCATGTGCTCCCAGTTCCATTCATAGCAATCTGTTCCAAAGTTCTGCTACTCCTATTGGACAACCCCAACTGTTGGATCAAAAACCTTCCAATCCAACTCAAGATTCTGTCCTGCCCCCTGTATTTCAGACACCAGGATTTGCTGCTGTGTTACAAGACCTCTTTCCTACTCAAGGAGCTTTGAGCTCTTTACCTTATCAACCATCTCCAGAATGTCCTCTCCCATCTCAGCCCTTCAGTTCTCCTTTGTCTCCATTGGTTCCCCCAGCCACCTTATTGGTGCCATATCCTGTGATTGTGCCTTTGCCAGTCCCAGTCCCTGTCCCTATTCCCATTCCCATCCCAGTTCCTCATGGCGTTGAATCTAAGGTTAACTTAGACTACTCCAAACCAGGTGCTTCCTTTGTTTTGCATTCATGCAAAGGTACCCAGACTCCTTTGGAGAAGGAAGAAACTAAACTCTGTGATTTTATCCACCCCAGAGGAATTTCTCAGTTGAATCGGCACACTGTTATTAAGATAAGTAATGAAAATGAAGTCCTTGATCTTTCTATGAAAACAGCTCCTTTCCTTAAGGAAAACTACGTTAGTTGCCAGAATGCACCCAATGATAGTGCTTTGGACTTATCAATTACTTCTTTTCGGAAGGTGAACAGTATTGAGACAACAAACTTGAATTGCTCTAGGTCCATGATGGATGCAACTTCTCATTCAGTGGCAGATAACCCTCATGAGATCCCAGCCAAGGCTGAAAACAGAGTGATCAGTTCCAGCTCGTCTGAACTCCTAAGACAACAGTCCAAATGGCTGGTGGATCAGAATAGTATTGCAACTTGTGAACCTACAACTGGCAATAATATAGAAATTGTGAGTACTTCACAGACAGCTAAAGTGATAGTTTCTGTCAAAGATGCAGTGCCAACTATTTTCTGTGGTAAGATTAAAGGCCTCTCAGGGGTTTCCACTAAAAACTTTTCCTTCAAAAGGGACATGCCTCAGGACTCAGGGCTGCAATGTTATGATGTGAAGAATCAGCCTGAAGTCCAGGATAATGCAGAAGCTCTTAGAAAACCTATCAAAAACAGGAGTGTCAAGTTAAAGAAAATGAACTCGCAAGAAATACACATTCTTCCTATTAAAAAGCAGCGACTTGCAGCCTTTTTTCCAAGAAAATAATTTATGAAGTTTTAGAATGTTTTAAGGTATAATTATTATAAGTACTGTAAAGAGACTACACTTCATTTTAAATTACATTCAAAATTTAAACTATATTTAAGTTATTTCAAGATGGAGGATTAAAGAGTGGGTGGGGTAGGGAAGACAGAAGAATATATCTTGATATATCTTTCCAATGCAATGCTTCCATCATCAGCATGTTTTGTTCCAACTTTTCATTAAAGTAAATAAAAAGCATAAGTGGATCGCACATTTTCAGCTTTAATGGAATATAATGAATGAGCAAGTCAGAGGAGTAAGAGCTATTTTCACTGCCATAAAGTGCTTTGATGATGTAATTCTGAACAGTAAGTAGAATGGAACTTTCAGAATAAATGTTTGTGTTAGCATGGTTGTTGCATTTCATATTTTTATAAAATGCATAACCTGAAACTCTATTATAGGTAGTGTATTCATATTTATTTGTATCATATTTCAGATTGTTGGGTTATTTACCCATTTTAAATCCTTGGCGCCCTTCCCCCATGCATAGTAATGATATACTTTAAACAATCTTTATTGAGACAAAATTCTATTACCAGTACAGGCAGTCCTCGACTTACGATCACAATTGAGCCCAAAATTTATGTTGCTACGTGAGAAATTTGTTAAGTGAGTTTTGCCCCATTTTATGACTTTTCTTGCCATATTTGTTAAGTGAATCACTGCAGTTATTTAGTAACATGGTTGTTAAGTGAATCTGGCTTCACCAATTGACTTTGCTTATCAGATGGTTGCAAAAAATGACCATATGACCTTGGGACACTGCAGCCATCATAAATATGAACCAGTTGTCAAACATCCAAATGTAAATCATGTGGCCATGGGTATGCTGCAACAGTCATAAGTGTGAAAAATGGTCATGTCACTTTTTTCAGTGCCATTGTAACTTTGAATGGTCACTAAATGAACTGTTGTAAGTCAAGGACTACCTATAATCTTATAGTAATGATTTCTATAGCAAAAACAGAAGAAATGCTTAAAAGGATGTAGAGGTAGACCTGGAGAAATGACGGGCCACTTAATGATGGTTCAAAGTTATGACTGATACCACAAAACTACATACAACTGTTTCAACGTTATGACAGCTAGTGGCCCCACGATCATTCACCCTTATGACAGACCACAGGGACGCTGCAGCACACACACACACACACACGCCTCTCTCCCTCCTCCCCATGCCTCCTGGAAGCAGCCACCATTTTCAGGGCCCCAACAAATCCTTGAGGATATAGTGGTTGCTTTCAGACCTTCCTGTGCTGATCAGCTGGCCATCAGAAGCTGCAAAGCTCTCTTGCCTCTGGCTAGGCTTTGAAAAGCTGGCCCTAGCATAAAAGGTGGTAGCTTCAGGACTTCCAAAAACCTTTTCCTTGTTTAACCCCTTCCCTCCCTCCCTCCCAACCAACCCAGAGAGCCACATTTCTTCAGTAAAGGAAACAAAAAAAGGTAGGAGGGACAGACTTTTGATTCCCCCCCCCCCCCGCCATCCCAATTAGGTGCTAAAACTAAACTCTCCACCTCTGCTTTCCAATCGCTATCCCTTTTAAAAATCTTACCTTGACTCCAGTCTGAAGAGTAGAGGAACAGAAACAAAAAGGAAAGAAAATCTTTCCTTAACTTTTTCCTTTGAACTGGAAAAAATCATCTCCAAAAGTACTGTAAAAACTAGTGCAACAGAATGGAGGAGGCTGGGTCTTTGCAAGCTTTGGCTGTCTGTCTGAATGCCTGTACAGCCCAGCTAGGTTAAAGGCTGGACTGTAGACTATTTTGGGATCTCTTCTTGCTTTGCTATATTTGTGCCTTGCTAAAAAATTCTAACATTCCTTGTATTGGATTCCTATGATTTAAGATTAAATTTAGAGTCATAGCTCAAT
Organism: Thermophis baileyi; assembly: GCA_003457575.1. Taxonomy (NCBI): domain Eukaryota; kingdom Metazoa; phylum Chordata; class Lepidosauria; order Squamata; family Dipsadidae; genus Thermophis; species Thermophis baileyi. Next base: position 139,382 of record QLTV01004225.1, read on the forward strand.
AATGCTGTCTTTTGTGCAAATGTCACTACAATGAAAAATGCTATGCTTTATTCCAGCGGCCCCCAACCTTTTGGGCTCCAGGAACCAGTTCCTTGGAGTTTTTTCCATGGACCGGAGAGGGCATGGTTTCGTGTGCTGCCTGCATCCCATGGATGGGTCTTCGTTTGTGCAGCCCGGTTTCTGGCATGCCACGGACTCGTACCGGTCCACGGACTGTGGGTTGGGGACCCTTGCTTTATTCTACTGTACACTGCATCCTGAGCAGTGATATTATATTATATTATATTGATAATAGTTTTGATATTTTTGAAAGACAACAAAATATGTAATACAGTGGAACTTGAAATGTAAGTCTGACACTGGGTTTAACCACTTATCTCTAACTCATACAAGCATGGCATCCTAGAGGCTTACAAATCCTTATGGATTCCGAGGATTTGGGGAGATATTTCTAGTTATGTACCTTGTTTTTAAAATGAGGAACATTTCTGAGCATACATAGGTAGACTGAAGGTAGGACCTTGAATTTTGGTAATGAAATGGATGGGTAAATGACTGAGTCAGTGGTTAATGACCTCTGATGGAACCTACTTGTTATGAAGACTCTGATCCATTTTTGAAACTATTCTAGAATGGGAAGACAAAAATTACTTCTTGTATTCTTTGTATTTGGAAGGAGTTAATCAATGGAGCTTTTTAGAATAATTATTTTATACTGGAGTCACAGGAAAGTTGGAAGAAATCTTGTATCTATCTAAATCTTGCATCTATGAAGCATTATGAATATTGTTAGACTTGCAACAGTCTAACAATATTCATAATGCTTCATAGATACAAATCCCTCATGCTTATTTTCAGTTTGGTTCTACATTCAGGGAACTTATTGATGAACTTTCTCCAATTGTTCATTCTATGATTATGGCTTTGAGGGTATGACTATGGTCCTGGATCAATGAAAATATTAGCATATTTTTCTCTTGATTTAAGCAAGTTAACTGGAAAATGAATGGTCAGAGCCAAGTCTTTATTATAGGACTCTTAAAAGGGGTATCATTCACTTTGAGTTGAAGTCTTCCTTAAACTATAATTAGAAAATCAATAATATAAAAAAATTCTACTTTGTAAAGTATTAGTGCATGTGATTGTAATAAAACTAATCAGCGGATAAACTATGGCTGGCTCACTATGGTTGGCTTTTGCCTTGGTTTGAACATGAAAATAGTAGCCACAATTGATTTTCTATCTAAATCCACATAGAGAAAAGATATGGTCTTATACTATATTTCTGTTGGACTTCTGTATGACTTATAGTACTATTGATTATGCTATCTTTTTAGGTCTTCTTGGTGGGATAGGAACTTGGGAGATTATGAACATAACTCATGGTATGTTAACTTCTGACACCTGGAGGATTGAGTTCGTTGTGCATTTAAAGAGCAACATGACATAATTGGAAATTTCATCCAAGAGGTTAAGTGAATTTTCATTACTATGCAGATAACATGCAGTTCTGTACATTTTCCTTATCTTAATTTGAAGATGATGTAAGATTTGAAACATTTGTGAAATAGCATTGATGAAATATTGTTTGAAATTCTGGTGGAAATCTTTTTTTAATTAGTGCAATGCTTCTTTCTATGAAATGTTTATTTTAACTTTGATTTCTTGGGTTTTGTTTTTATTATTTTGTATGCACTAACCAAAATCTTGCAGTCAAATAAAATTAATTTTAGCTCCTTTTAATGTGTTGAAGAAGCAAAACCATGTGCAAGAAACTTTTATCATAAATGATAATAAAAGTTATGTTGCTTCTTCTTTTATCTATCACAGTAAGTGCAGGCTAAACTACTCAACTGCCAACTTAATGAAACTATAAATCACATCAAATTACAGTGCTGTTTATAGATGACTGCATTCATTAAGACACTCATATCATAAAATGTAGTCAGGATTTATCAATTTACATTATTTTTGTTGGGATGATGCCACTCCAATCTTGTTTCACATTAAAAGAAGCTATTACTTTTTTTTTTATTGCAGCCATTGAACTGGGAAGTCTTAGATTCCTTCTTGATATGAAATACAGAATTCACACTTATTTATTGGGCAGGAAGGGGAGGAATCAAGTAACAGGAACTCAGATTTGCTTATGACCAACTTGCACATACATATTTGCTATATGTACATGTGCATGTTTTTAGCAAAAACTGATACTGCAATTTTCCTAATACTGCTGTAAGATTGATCTACAGATTTTGAATTCAGACATCCATTTGCTTTTCCATGCTATAAAAGCTACTGTGTGATTTATTTTGTTTGAAATAATGTCACAGTAGAACACAGTATTTTTTTTCCTATGTACCAACTGTTCATAATTTGGTATGGGGTAAATGGCTCAGTAACTAGAATTCCTATGATAAATCTAGGATATAAACATAACTGAGGAAGATAAAAATTGCACAGAACTATATGGACATTTTACATCTGGGCAATAGAATTTCTCTTATAACCTTTCAAAAACTAACCGAGCATTTTTTTTGATGTTATAATCTGAAAAATTAGTAATGGTTTGAATTATAACAATAGTACTAGAAGTTGTTTCTAACATTTGGAACTTACAGCAGTTTATCTAGTTTTGACATCTAATGAGACACCTAAAGAACATCTTCATTCTGTGCCTAGCAATCCAAAATCCTTGCTGAACATTCTAATTGTTCAGTAGGTTGGTTTTCCCAAATCCCCATCACTGTATACCCACTCATTGCCCCTAGTGTTATACTGATAGTCTGTTTTTCTTTTATCTTTTCATTGGTTTGTAGCTAAAGAATTCTGCAGAATCCAATCTGAGTTGATCAATGGGACCAGAGGTGTTGGTGATACCTCTGGTCCCAGTGACCGACTCAGATTGGATCCTACAAAATTATCCTGGGACACGTATATTTGCCTTCATTTGCAAAAGAATTCTGCTAGCTGAACTATTGTCTTGATTACATCTAATGCAGTATGTTCCCACAAGGAGGCAGCAGATACTATTTTGATACCATTTTGTTTTCATTTCATTATCAACTGATTACATCTTTGCTAATCATATGGTTCATCAGCACAACAGGGGAATTTAGAAAAACTACTGCTATCCACCGAAAAACACTATCCACATTTGCAAGAGGCCTAAGTCTTACTGTTTGAACATCATTTCAGATTGCTGCAATTGTTCTTATTCTCAGAAGGAAATCTAGTTTAGGCTTAAGAGTAGTAAAGATCATTAAGACTGCTTCAGCAAAAACATTGCATTGTTTTGTGCACTACTTTATTGGGATGGCTGTTTGGCATTCCATTCTGCAAAATGTAGCAAATTTCGGGGGATCAAATGCCTTTGTTTTGGGACAAGTATTCTGTGGGCAGACAACAAACTGTTGACTTACAGGTTTAGTGCTATTTATAGTGCTTGGAAGAAACTCCTGGACACATTATGACTGAACTTAGGACTTTCTGTATGCAAATAATTTGCACTTGAACTACCTTCTCTTCCTGTCATTTCATGTGTGCTAATAAAAGGACAGTTAGAATGTTCCAATTTATTTAGATTTATATTCTGCCTTCCTTTCAGGGCTCTAAGCAGTATGGACAGCATTCTCTCTTCTTAATGTTTGTCACAACAATCCTGATTAAACAGTGACTAAACCTCCCTGGTCCCAATCAACACCTTCACCACCACACTGCATCATCTGAACCCTACACTTACAAGCATGTTAAAAATTCAGATACTTCATGAAAAGTATATCACCATACTAAACTTATGTGGGGTCTTTAGAAGATCTTTATTTTTAATTCTGGAATAAGCAATTGACAAATAGACTGCCCTCTAGATTTTATTCTTGCCTCTTCTGTGGATTACGCAAAAAGAGCATTCAGAATATTTTTAAGCACTTGAGTTATTTAATTTGATAACCATTACAACCATCAGTAAAACCCTTCTATTTCAAGTATCCACATCCAGCCTAGATTATTCTATTTTTGAAGAAAGGTGATAATCTACAGTATGTTAACATCAGTGTTTAGAATTTTACTCAGATTATTTCTGTAAATATTAGATCCTTTCAAACCATGTATATTATATTAATTAAAGTATATTTTAATTGATGTATTAGTAAGTACCAAACATGGTAATGAGGTTAGTCAGTTACAGATTTAAGACATTACATAATAAAAATAATTGACAAGTAAACATCAACTTTTATTTTCTCTTTAGATGAGAACATCCAGTTGAAAATAATGAAAAATATACCTAACTTAATTTATATCATGTCATATGCAAAGTTAAAATTTCAGTGGCATTCTTGTTTCATATAAAGGTTTGTATACATGTAGTATACATTATTTGCACTATTCAAAGACATATTAGCAAAATGAATAAGAGAAACCTCATGGTCTAAAATATTGTGTTTATGTTTTATAACCACTTTTAACATATAGAATTCCTTGAATGACATTTGTGACATTTTGTCTGCAATCCAGTACAGAAAACAACTAGATTCTTGCAAGATTGGTATTTTAATACAATTTTAAAATACCTTTTAACTAAGTTATACTAAATGTCTTATTTAGTATCAAATTTGACTCTTTTCTCCCACTTCCAACACACTCTTCAACTCTCTAGAACAGGGTTGTCAAACTTGCGGCCCGTGGGCCAGATGCGTCACGCGCTGGCCATGCCCATGCCCGGTTTAGCGAAGGGGGAAAAAGTCACGATATGTCACGTGACGCCTCCGTGACAACATGAGTTTGACACCCCTGCTCTAGAACAAATTTATGAAGCATATAGATGCAAGATGGAGAACAAAAAAAATTCCCATGGTACCAGTGGAAAGTTCATTGGCATAATATATGTCACCCTTAAAAATCACAAACACAATTATATGCCAAATACAAGCAATCATGTTTCACAATGAGATAAATAGGTGTTTTTATGTAACTTTGTCTGAGAGAAATAGGCATCAAATATATGAAAGATATCACAGCCTTTAGAGCTTATTTTTAAATACCTGAGCATATATAAATAACTGCAACGGTTAAAGAAAGTTATATATTGGAGCTGTTGTACACTCTTATGACAAGCAAAGTTTGCTGATATAATATGAATGCCAGAAGTTCATCAGAAAATAGGACATCATCAAAGTGATCTCATTTAAATTCAGCTTCAGTCATTTAAAGGAATACATTGCTTCAAAAATGGTTTGCAATTTTGCCATTTTAGCTAAACCTGAATAATTAGTGTATTACTAATAAATACACTAATACACAATAAACAAGGCATTTTTAAACAACAAATGTGTATTTTAACTAGACGTTTTTTCCATATAAAAAGGCAGTAAGAAATATAAAAACTACATTCCTTTCAGGACTATGTCTTTTCTAGCAACACTTGAACAGTACGCCTGATCCTCTATTCAACAAAAGTACGTAACTTGTCCCTGATATATTGGCAATGAAGGCAAAGTATTCTATTATCAGCACTTTTTGTAACTTACAGATAGAGCACCAGGTTTCGGATGAATTATACATTCAATTCAATTCCTTCGTTAAAAGAAGTCACTGACTTTTTTTATATCTGAAAGATGTTAGAGAGGCAAAGTAAAAAAAGACATTCAACTTCACCTCTCCCCAGGGGTGAAATTCAAAATTTTTCCCTACCGGTTCTGTGGGCGTGGCTTGGTGAGCGTGGCAGGGGAAGGATACTGCAAAATCTCCATTCCCACCCCACTCCAGGGGAAGGATACTGCAAAATCCACATTCCCTCCCCACTCCTGGGGGGAGGATATTGCAAAATCTCCATTCCGACCCCACTCTGGGGCCAGCCAGAGGTGGTATTTGCCGGTTCTCCGAACTACTCAAAATTTCCGCTACCGGTTCTCCAGAACCTGCTGAATTTCACCCCTGCCTCTCCCCCATCATCCCATTCTTTTCCAGTTATTTTCCCAGAATAAAATGGCTCAGCGCAACATGAGAATTCAGGAATATTGCATAGTGCCCCAAGTTGCCCTGTATGAATCTGTCCATCAATTATTTCTTCTCCCTTCCCCTTCTCTCCATCTCCCTCCATGAAATGAGAAACAAACCAGACAGGTATTAATGAACAGTATGAGGGCACATACATCCAGCAAACACCATTCACTTGCAGTGAAAGGTGACTGAAGGTAAAGTTTTGCAATTAATTAGAAACTCTACACATGCTGAAATCCTTCTGGATCCTACACAAGATGGTGGGTTTCATTGTGTTCCTTCCTGGTGGCATAAAATCATATTTTAGAATGCAAAAGGAAATCTGTTTAGGCAATTATCTTCTATACTTCACCAGGTCCCCACCAGGGAATCTCAACCCTATGGTCTACTGGAAGGAACGTTGGCTTACCTGAACGTTCTTCTCGGTGCGCTGCGGAGAGTCCAAGGATGGGATATTAACCTCTGTCAGCAGCTCGGGACTGAGTTAAAATATGCGTGGCCACGCCTCCTCTGTTCCACCCAGTGCATTGTGGGTCAGTTCTTTTAAGGCAGGAAGGAAGCCAGACGACATGGTCCAAACGGAAATTCGAAAATCCACAACGCACACCCTTAACCCCGGACCGAGCCAGGGCGGGTCTTGGACTCTCCGCAGCGCACCGAGAAGAACGTTCAGATAAGCCAACGTTCCTTCTCCAGTGCGCTGCTCGAGAGTCCAAGGATGGGAGATATGCCAAAGATCAACTCCCAAGGGAGGGAACTGCGAGGTCCAGACGAAGAGAGGTGGAACAGACACGTTGAAGAACCCGTCTGCCAAAGGAGGCCTCAGCAGAGGCAAACGAGTCCAGTCGATAGTGCTT